>CAWUDS030004953.1:0-67410 GCA_963859935.3 Lathyrus sativus | reverse complement strand
AGTGCCTGTACCGAAGAAGGACGGTAAGGTACGTATGTGCGTCGATTATCGGGATTTGAATAGGGCGAGCCCTAAGGATGATTTCCCGTTGCCTCATATCGATGTGTTGGTCGACAATACAGCCCAGTTTTCCGTGTTTTCGTTCATGGATGGCTTCTCCGGTTACAATCAGATTAAGATGGCGCCGGAGGACATGGAGAAAACGACGTTTATCACCCCCTGGGGCACGTTTTGCTACAAGGTAATGCCCTTCGGTCTGAAGAACGCAGGGGCCACTTACCAGCGGGCAATGGTAACTTTGTTTCATGATATGATTCATCAGGAGATCGAGGTCTATGTTGATGACATGATTGCAAAGTCCCAAACGGAGGAAGAGCATCTGGTCAATTTGCTGAAGCTGTTTGAAAGGCTTAGGAAGTTTAGGCTGAGGCTGAATCCTAACAAGTGCACTTTCGGAGTGCGGTCCGGAAAGTTATTGGGGTTTATCGTTAGCGAACGAGGTATTGAAGTTGATCCTGCGAAGATAAAAGCTATCCAAGAAATGCCAGCGCCGAAAACAGAAAAAGAAGTTCGTGGTTTCTTGGGCCGAATAAACTACATTGCAAGGTTTATCTCTCAGCTCACGGCCACTTGTGAACCGATGTTCAAGTTGTTAAAGAAAAATCAGGCGATTACTTGGAATGAGGATTGCCAGAAGGCATTCGATAAGATAAAGCAGTATCTTCAAGAACCTCCAATCTTGATACCCCCAGTGGCCGGGCGGCCATTAATCATGTACTTGACAGTTCTGGAGAATAGTATGGGGTGTGTTCTCGGTCAGCACGACGAGACGGGCAGAAAAGAGCATGCCATTTATTATTTGAGTAAAAAGTTCACTGAGTGTGAATCTCGATACTCGATGCTGGAGAAGACGTGTTGTGCATTAGCTTGGGCTGCCAAACGTCTACGACAGTATATGCTCAATCACACCACTATGCTAATTTCGAAGATGGATCCGATCAAGTACGTCTTCGAGAAGCAGGCTCTTTCGGGCAGGATTGCCAGGTGGCAGATGGTGTTAACAGAATATGATATTCAGTACGTCTCCCAGAAAGCCATCAAGGGAAGCGTATTGTCTGACTACCTTGCCGAACAGCCAATCGAAGACTATCAGCCGATGAAGTTCGAATTCCCTGACGAGGACATTATGTTTCTCAAAGCGAAGGATTGCAATGAGCCATTGCCCGATGAGGGGCCAGATAGGAAGTCTCAGTGGAAGTTGATATTCGACGGAGCGGTTAATTCCTATGGAAGTGGTATCGGGGCTATCATTACGACTCCTCACGGATCCCATATCCCGTTTACTGCAAGACTGAAGTTTCCAGTCACCAACAACGAAGCCGAGTATGAAGCATGTATTATGGGTCTAGAAGAGGCAATTGATTTGAGAATCAAGAATCTGGACATATATGGTGACTCAGCGCTTGTAATCAATCAGATCAAAGGGGAGTGGGAAACTCGTCAAGCGAATCTAGTGCCGTACATGAATTATGCCAGGAGGCTGCTTCCGTTCTTTGACCGAGTAGAACTTCATCATGTACCCCGGGCTGAAAATCAAATGGCTGATGCTTTAGCCACGCTGGCTTCAATGTATAAAGTCAATTATTGGAATGAGGCTCCAAGAATTGTACTTTCGCGTCTTGATAGACCAGCGTTTGTGTTCGCAATCGATGATGCCACTGACGGCAAGCCATGGTTCCACGACATCCAGACCTTCCTTATGACCAAGGAGTATCCTGCGGGTGCGTCAACCCAGGATAAGAAGACTCTGAGGAGGCTATCTGGAAACTTTTACCTCAACCCTGATGGAGTTCTATACAAAAGAAACCATGATCTCGTACTACTCAGATGTGTAGATGAGAAAGAAGCAAGTATGCTCATGGAAGAAGTCCATGAGGGCACATTTGGTACGCACGCCGGCGGGCATGCCATGACAAGAAAGATCCTGAGAGCAGGATATTACTGGTTGACTATGGAGTCGGATTGCTTCAGATTCGCGAAGAAATGTCATAAGTGCCAGATTTATGCTGATAAAGTTCATGTGCCGCCGTGCCCTTTGAATGTCATGTCCTCCCCTTGGCCGTTATCCATGTGGGGCATCGACATGATAGGCAAGATCGAGCCCACCGCATCCAATGGTCATCGTTTCATTCTGGTAGCTATCGACTACTTCACCAAATGGGTGGAGGCAGCCTCGTACGCTAATGTGACCAAGCAGGTGGTAGCTAAATTCATAAAGAAGGACATCATCTGTCTCTATGGAATTCCCGAGCGGATCATTACTGATAATGGTTCGAATTTGAATAATAAGATGATGAAGGAGCTGTGCCAGAGCTTCAAGATTGAACACCACAACTCATCCCCTTACCGGCCGAAGATGAATGGCGCTGTTGAAGCGGCCAACAAGAACATCAAGAGGATTGTTCAGAAGATGGTTGTGACGTATAAAGATTGGCACGAGATGCTGCCGTTTGCCTTGCACGGTTATCGTACGACGGTGCGTACGTCGACCGGGGCAACTCCTTTCTCCTTGGTGTACGGCATGGAAGCTGTCCTGCCGCTAGAAGTGGAGATTCCCTCTTTGCGAGTTTTGGTTGATGTGAAACTTGATGAGGCAGAATGGATTACGAATCGCTTGAACCAGCTCAGCCTGATGGACGAGAAGAGGTTAGCATCGATTGCATTTGGTCGCCTATACCAAAGCCGAATGAAGAAAGCTTATGATAAGAAGGTGCGTCCTCGAAGCTTTCAGACGGGTGATCTCGTCCTGAAGAAGATTCTTCCGCCACACTCCGATCACCGGGGCAAGTGGACTCCGAATTACGAAGGGCCGTATGTCGTCAGCAAGGTCTTCTCAGGAGGGGCTTTGTTGTTATCCACGATGGATGGTGAAGATTTTGCATCCCCGGTGAACGCGGACGCAGTTAAAAAATACTTTGCTTGAAAGAGACCCGCTGGACAAAAAAGAAAAAGTCCAGGCAAAAAAGGGGCATCCCGGCGAACCAAAAACAGAATAAAAGGTTCGGGCAAAAAATAGGGATATATTGAAAAAATGTACACCCGCGAAGTCGAAAACCTACACTGGGCGGCTTCGGCAAAAAAGGGTATCCCGGTGAACTGAAAACCCGTGAAGGGCGGATCACGCAAAAGTTAGGGATTTGAATAAGCAAATAACTGCGTTCCGCGTACGGACTTTCATTGTTTAGTGGTTCGGAAGACCTGAGGGCCGTTTATCTGAATCAATCTCTTCCAAAGCTGAAGCGTCGGAGAAGTATCGAAGTCGAGTGGGTCTTAGAGGGATCAACTCATGGTGTTCGTCTACGCCTCGATTGCCGACATTTGTATATACTGATGTATATTTATGTTTTCCTTTTTGCGCGGCTTCCTCATTCCAGGAGCTTGCCTCTGTTGTAAAACATTTTTGCCCATTCAGGGGTTCATCATCAATAAAATGCACATTATTCAGCAATTCTGCTTGACTGCTTAGCATTTATCTGTTTTGTTTGCGAATGAGAACGCCGATGTTTTTTGATAAAATGCGCATACATAAACCTGCGGGCCTAGGCCCATTGATTGTTGAAACAATTAATTAACTGAATATTGTCACGAGATAATAACCTGGATAGGCCCCTTTGAGGAGGGTATCTTGTCTGTTTGTTTGTGTTGTTGCAGGTATAGCACTTGCCAAAAGATGTGCCGTGCGTATCCCCGAAGCAGGATGAGTCCTCCTTCCCCAGCAGAGTTCAGTAGTCTCTCCTCCGCAGAATCTAAACGCAAGATGGTGAGCATTGATATGTCTTCCCCAGGTAGAGGTGATTCTCTTCCCCAAGCAGACGCATCCTGAAGGAATGTCACCTCATCGGCTGAATCAAGCACCGAAGAATGATGTCGTCTTTCCCCAGCACTGGGTCACAAGTGCAGATTTCGTAGAAATGTTTGGGTACTGGAGCTCGTGTTTCCCCAGTAAAGTCGCCGAAGCAAGATTCCTCCCCCGCACCGGGTCACAAGTGCAGGTTTCGCAGGAGGCTGTTCGTTAGCCGAAGGATGCAGTAACTGATGGTGCCAGACTAAGGTCTCCAGTGGGATTGGGATCCCTCACCAGAGTCATGCTCTCTCCTGAAGATGGATGGTTCCCTCTTCCCCAATAGAGTGTTGGAACGGCTGATGTTGTATTCCCCTGCAGAGTTGTACTCTCCCCCGAAGGCAGATGATCCTTTCTTCCCCGGCGAAATTGAAATTCCGCACCAGGGTCGTACTCTCCAGTGAAGTAGAATGATTTCCCTCCCCGGCTGAGTCCGCAGAAAAGCAGAATCCTTGGAAGTTGATCGGATCATGATCGATTTTCCCCAGCAGAGCGTGGGGCAGCTAATGCTGTGTTTCCCCAGAGTCGCACTCTCTCCAGCGAAGCAGAATGACTTCTCCTTCCTCAGCCGAGTTTGCAGATGTCCAAGAGATCCGAATCCTTGGAAGCTGATTAGATCATGATTGGTTTTTCCCCAGTGGAGTGTTGAGCAGCTGAAGTCGGTTCCCCACAGAGTGGTCATCCCCAGAAGAGTAGCCAAGACGGCCGCACAGTTCATTCTCGCGATTGATATCAGCAGATCCAAGTTCTCGAAGAGCTTCGTCCCCTGCAGCAGTCAGCTGAAGTTGTTCCCCTGCAGCAGTTCGCGGAAGATCAATTCCCCAGACAGAGCCTGATTGATATTGGCGTGTTCACGTTCTCCTCAGCAGGATGATTCCTCTACCTGAGTGGTTCTTTCTCCTTGATAGGAGGATTTCCCCCTTCGGCATTTATTTTGCTGACGGGATCGCATCATTGTGCATGACTGCATAGCATTTAACGCTGCATAGCATTGCGCATGATTGCACGACATGTAGCATAAACGCATATCATTCCCACCGTGTGGGGCATAGCGCAAAAGCATACGCATCATAAGCATGATCTAGGTCATCATCATCCTTGTTGTACAGGTATACCACCGAAAGACCGGTTGCTCAGGACGATTCTTGATGTTCTCCCCAGCAAGGTCGCTTTTGAGATGATTCTTAAAGACCCCGGTGTAATCCTCACGGTCGCTCGCTCAAGATGATTTTTGAGATCCCCAGCGAAGTCTTCAGTTCGAGATGATCCTCGAATCCCTCAGCTGGGCCATTTGCTTAAGACGATTCTTAAGACCTCAGTACAGCTTCCCGAGTTGTTCGCCTAGTATGATACTTGAGCTCCCCAATAGCGTCCTCAGCAAGAGTTGCCCAGGAAGAGTCCTGGAATACCCAACCAGAAGGTTTGCTCCAGAAAGGTTATCAGTTCAGGACGATTCTTGAAGATGCCCGACGGATCTGTTTGTTCAAGATGATTCTTGAAGTCCTGAGCAGCATGATATGTCTGCTCCAACAATGATGTCTAATCTGAAGATGGATTTCATAAGCGCCTGAAAGCGACATCAGGAAGTTCCTGTGAGTTCAGATTTCCGGGTTGATGAATCAACGGGTGGCTGAAGACAAGGTTCCAGAGTTTGTAGATACAACAGAGTGATCCGTGTGGGTCTGAAGACCAAGTCAGTTATCCTGAGGTGATGATTGATTGCGATCAAGTGAATGAGATGTCTTCTGATTGAAGTCGAAGATGTTTCTCCAGCGGTGACGCAAGGTATTTCGATCGTCCGACGGTGATGTCAGGTTTAGTTCTCCAGCGGTGACGCAGGGTGCTTCGATCGTCCGACGGTGATGTCAGGTTTAGTTCTCCAGTGGTGACGCAGGGTACTTCGATCGTCCGACGGTGATGTCAGGTTTAGTTCTCCAGCGGTGACGCAGGGTGCTTCGATCGTCCGACGGTGATGTCAGATTTGGTTCTCCAGCTAGTTGTTGAGCAGCTAGTGTTGCAGTATTCAAAGATTTGTTCCCCGCAGAGTACTGTGTGCTCGTGCAGTTGGCAAATTTTCGGGTTTACCGGTATTCAATCGTCTCGCACCTTGATTGGTTGAGAGCCGTTCGCTTCTCACCCAGTCAGGTTCAAGCCGTTTGAATAGGGGCAGCTGTTGCACCCCAAAATTTGACCAACAATTATCTATTCATTGAGTGTTTGAAAGTGGATACCTTCATCAGAAAGTTCAAGAGTTCCTCAGAAGAAGTGGTTTGAAACCAGGGTTGTGTGCTTCATAGCTTGAGGGTTGTGGGTGCCCCTCAGATAATTCTGAGACTTTGAGAATGAACTTGATGTTTTGAGAAAGCCTATGAGATGTCTTGATAGCCTTCATGAAGCCCAGAGAAGTCATTATGCAAGAGTTCAGAAGATTCAACCATGAATGATGGAATTAGGGTTTTGACTGGGTCAACCCTAGGATAACTGAAGATTTGGGAAAGGTTGAGACCCAATCCAAGGGCCATGAGATCATGGAATGATGCATAGAGATGTTATAAAGATGATTCCTAGGCCAACTCATCATGAGTGAGGAGTTTGAGAAGTTTCAAGTCAGGGTCCCCAAGGATTGTCAGTGAAAAACCCTAATTTGATCCCTATCTTCCAGGAAGTTTTAGCTCAAGATGTGATTGATATCTCACCTTCCCCATAACATGAATGTTGTAGAGCTTGTTCTTAGCTTTAATTTGAGTGGTGGAAGTCCTTGATAGGAGTTACAGAGCTCAAGTTATGGTTTTGACAAATTACAGGTCAGCAGAGGTGTGTGAATCTGGGTCCTTGAAAGTCACCCAACTTGCAGACAACTTTTGCCCTAGTAGGATGATTCTTATGATCTCTTGGTCAACATGAATGTTGAATAGCATCTTCTTAGCTTTAATTTGAGTGGTAGAAGTCCTTGATAGGATTTGTGGAACTCAACTTATGGTTTGAACAAGACAGGGGTATTTTGGTCATTTGTCAGTTATAGGTCATTTTAGCCAATGCCTAAAACTCCTATTTCCAAGCCTCAAATGGAAAAACTCAAAACATGAAAGTTGTTCAAAATGGGATTTTAAGTCTAGAAAGAAGGCCACAAATTGTTGGAAAAGCTCATAGCATGAAGTTGCATGATTGGTCAAAAATGAACTAAAAATGGTATATAAGTTTGAAAAGTTGAATTTGAAAATTGGTTTGGAAGATCCACAAATCCAAAATAGGTCATCCAATATATCATTTTGATTGGAAACATCATTTTGAGAACATTGGTTTAGATAGAATTTTGATTTGAAGCTTTAAAATGGGTGATGCTTTGAAAACTTGTTACTTGAAAAAGAAGGCAACTTGAAAAAACCTTACACAAGCCAAATGTAAGGGTTGGTTTTCACTCATCCACACTCAATATCTCTCATAAGGAGAATTTGGCACTAAAAGAAGGACTTGGTGCCTGAGATGTAGGTTGTTCAAAATCTCATTAAAGGAGAAGTTCCACACTTTTCTAGAGGATTCTAAAAGGATCCAGCTCCTTCCATCCATCATTATAAGAAGGGTGGTCTTCATAGTGTTCAGGGTTGGTGATAGAAGGAGATTTCAGAAGAGAGAGAGAGAGAGAAATAGCCATTGAAGCACTTTCTTCAAGTTCAAGCAATTCAAGAAATCTGCATCTACAAGCCATCTCTTTCACAACAAGTGCAAACAGAAACTTGTGCATCACAAGAGGATCTCATTGCAGCCATTTCAAGCCCTGAATCATCCTCCACGAGCACCTACCATCATCACTTGACAGGTTGGTTTTTCTCCATAATTCTCCTAATTTATGCACTTTCAAGTAGTTCTTTAGGTATAGGATTAATGTACTAGATTAGGTGATCTTTTCCCATAAGTTTGAGAGCTCTGTGTGAGGTTTCATGGCAGGTGAGTGATTCTTTAATCTCCAAGAACTAGCTGTTTAGGGAGTTTTGATTAGCATGGATTAGGTTAGATTAACTAGGGTAGCATGTAGAGCAAGTTTAGATCCTTAGGTTGAGGCTTCACCATGGTTGATCTCAGATGAACATGGTGGAACCATGATCTTAAGGTCTTCTGTTTGAATGATCTAGGGGGAGTTAATGAAAACTATACGTATGGCTGTGTTCCTCTTGATTAGTAGAAGACTTTTCATTTTGGAATCGTGGCATTTCGTGGCCTGAGCAGAGATAACGAGTGAGGAGAAGATTAGTGCATGGAGGGAGGGTTTCTGAAAACCCTAGAATCGTTTGGGACGATGAAGGTGGTCCGTTGGATTAGTCCCCAAGTTTGACAATTTAATCTCATCGCACGACCACGATTCGAAATGAGAAACGGAGGGAAAATTTGAAGGACTCAAAGCGCTGCGTTTCACTTAAGCCACTCTGGGCTTAATTCGCTATCCACACCCCCTCTATTTCTGGCCCATCTCAGATTGAACTAGCGTGTATTCCTGTTTCCACCCCCCTCCCTTTTATTTGTTTTAAATTTTTTTAATTCTTTTAATATTTTTCTTGTCTTTGAAAATTCATTAAAAATTGATAAATAACTCTTTTTTGGCCATTCTTTTTTCTATGATTAGATAATTTTGTGTAGAAAAATATAAAAATAAAAATGGAATTTTATTTTTAATGTAGAATTTTTAGTGGTATTTTCTTTAATATAGTGTATTTTCTTTCTTTTAGTTGATGCATGATTTTGCAAGAATTGTTTTAGGACCTTCCTTTAGGTTTTTTTATCCAATCTTTTTTGTGCAATTAGATGATGAATCATAGTTCCCCATAGGGTTTATTCTAGAATTTTAGAATTAAATTTTGATTAGTTTAATTAGGGTAGATTTAGGGTATCCTAATTAGGGTTTAGGTTGTGCTTAGGTGAAGAATTCATTTTCTTTGAATATTTTTGTCTTGATTTTTAAGGTAGAGGCCTATGTGGATGTTAGGGGTAGATGTTGAAGACCCTTGTGAATAATTGTTAGATTTTTCCCCCTTAGTTTAGCATTTTTAGGTATTTTCTGAAGTTGCCTATTGATTTTGTCTGTGCTGTGGTTGTCTGTTCATCTCTGGGGTTTGTTGTGAGGAATTTGTTGTGGGGCTTGTGTTGTCTTGAAGACCTTGTTGGAGAGCATGATGAAGTGAAGATTGTAGATCAAGACTCAGAGACCCAGAGCTTGGCTTGTTCCCTGTCTGTGAGGTTTGAGATCCTGAAGTTTGAAGGGAGTTCATGGTACTTTCCTGAGGAAGGCACTATGAATGACTTTCATTCTTTCTTCTCACCTCTTTCTTAAGTATCCAATGATGTTGGAGCCAACTTGTGAGTTTAATTTCTCCTGAGGAGGAATGTAAACTGATCACATGTTGTTGAGCCACATGGGATATAACTCCTAAGTGGAAGCCTCCTAGTACTTTCCTGAGAAAGGTCCTATGAGTCTATTCACTTAGTTCCATTAGTTTATCTAGGATTTCTCAAGTATCCAATGATGTTGGAGCCAACTTGTGAGTTTAATTTCTCCTGAGGAGGAATGTAAACTGATCACATGTTGTTGAGCCACATAGGATACAACTCCTAAGTGGAAGCCTCCTAGTACTTTCCTGAGGAAGGTCCTATGGGTCTACTCACTTAGCTCCACTAGTTCAGATAGGATTTCCTAAATATCCAGTGATGTTGGAGCCTGCCTGTGAGTTTAATTTCTCCTGAGGAGGAATGTAAACTGATCACAGTGGTTGAGCCACATAGGATATGACTCCTGAGTATGCACCTCCTAGTGCTTTCCTGAGGAAGACACTATGAGTTTGCTTACTTAGCTCCCTTTCTTTGGTAAGCTTGTTCTGAAGCTTGAAGACTGGGATTGATTTCTCTTGTCTAGGGTTTTGCTTTAGTGCTTAGATTTGATCCAGATTCTGTGTTAGGGTTAGGATTAGATGTAGATGATTCTTTCTCAAGCATGTGGTTTGTTTGCCTGTTGGCACTTCCCTTCTTCTCTTTGTTCATTGCTTGATAGTATGTTGTTTATTTTTAGTATGATTGCTGTTATTTCATGACTGGCTTGAGGTTGAGACGAGCTTGTGGAGGCAGAAGCCCCACACACATTTCCTCCCTCACTTGCATTGCATGCATTTTACTGTTAAAGCTGATGCTTTTGTCTGTTTTGATGTATCATTGACATGATCCCTTAGGACTCTCATTTCCTCTGATAAGGATTTGATGATAGACTTTTAGGTTGAAACCTATGCATGACAACATCTAGGAGTTCCCTGTTCAAACCTCAACCATAGGATGAATCCATGGCATGATAACAGTAGGACTTGATAGTCTCCCTCCTAGTTGGGCCTGTTCTCTTCTCATCTCGAAGCAGTTTAAGATACAGTAATCATGAATGATTTCTTTCGTACGTTACGAGCCTTAAGCTATCTGAGATTAGATTTTTAGTATGGTACCCTTTGGGTGACATGCGACGCATTCACTCTCAGGTCATAGTCTCTAGTGCGGTTGAGGTCGCAAACCCAATAAAAAACACTTCTTTCAAGAGATAACCCGTAGTTTCCTGAACTACGTTTGCTCTGATCTTTCATACCAGATGAAAGTACGTAGGCATAGGATGCGACGTCCTAGCGAGCAACCTTCCCCCGTAGTTAGCCGAACTACGTTGACTCTGATTTCTCGTTCCAGACGGGAATACGTAGGCATAAAGTGCGACGCTTTGCCGAGTCATTTTTCTTTTCTTTTTCAGCCAGCCTTGATAGGTAGATAGATTATAACCAACCCGTCCAAGTAAACAAACAAGCGAGGATCCCGTCGAGTACGACGGACGTGAGGGGTGCTAATACCTTCCCCTTGCGTAACCGACTCCCGAACCCAGACAATGGTTGCGATGACCTTGTCTTACCCTTATTCGTCAGGTTTTTCCGATCGTTTCCTTTCCCGCTCTGAGGGATAAATAACGAAAGGTGGCGACTCTTCTGTTATGCCGGCACCTTATTTTCGCGCAAGCGACACCAGGTATCCAATTTCTCACCTTGAAACACACATATTATGTACTTGCTCCCTCTCTTGCTCGTTTTCTTACTTTAGCATCGGAGTGCCTCGCAGGTACACCCCCTCCTCCTCTTTCACACCCAACATCATAGACGTTTGTGATTGGCCCATCTCAAATTCTAATCGTTCGGTAAGATCAGTGGCGCCTATGGGAAACTTATTATCCCTGTCTTTTCTCTATTCATTAGAACATTGTCGATACTGTGAAAAAGGGAGCCGGCGGAAGACAGAAGAGTCGCCACCGTTCGTTATTTATCCCAAAGAGAGGGAAAGGAAACGATCAGAGAAAACCTACGAAAACGGGAAAAGACAGGTCATTGCAACCAAATCTCGGGTTCGGGAGTCGGTTACGCAAGGGGAAGGTATGAGCACCTCTCACGTTCGTTGTACTCAACGAGATCCACGCTTGTTTCCTATCTAAAAGGGTGTTAAACTATCTAAAGCTACAGGCTCACGGGGACAAAAGAAAAGAAAAGAGAAGAGACTCGATAGAGCATCGTGTTAGAACAGTGGTAAAGTGTCGGGTTTGTGTTATCGTCTCCACAGAGAATATAAGATTTTGCCGCCGTTCGACAGTTGTTAAATTCGTAGTTTTATAGTATCAAAGGGGTTTTTGGTTTTAAAATTGGTATCTTGCATGAAAAGTTATAACCAACAGTAAAATAACGGTTTGACGGTTTTAAATAAAGATTGCCAAAGTTAGATTTCGGTAATCACTTTGCATGCATACTTTCGATCAACATTTCATAAACTCTTTTTAATGATCAACACATTCACAATATCCTCTCAATATGATTATTTCTAACTCATATTGTGATGTTTACCATTTTGATCCATTGTTGATCTCTCACACAATCTATCAAAATGACAACTTTAAAGTTTAACATTTTAAGTGAACAAAACTCTAAGACTATTTCTAGCTCAAGAAAAGAGAAGGATGAAAACCTAGGTCAAGAGTTGGACAATTTTTCTCAATCATTAACCAACACAAAAGATTGTAAATGAAACAAGGTTTTCACCATATATTAATCATCCATGAGTTTATAAATGAGGATCATCCATACACATACAAAGTTTAATGATTACCTACATCTAACCTTGACAACAAGATGAACTTAGCTACTCATTCTCATGGTAGCTTGAACAAGAAGAAAATGGAGAAGATGAAGAACATCCACTTCGAAGGATCGATGAAGGATGTGATTCCACTTCTCCTTGATTGCACAAAATCAGCAAAAATGAAGAAGAACTAATGTTTTTAGGGTTCTAGAGCTCTATTGTAATGTTCTAAGGTGATCTGTTCAAAAGTGCAAGGTATGGGCAATATAAAGCAACAAATAAAGTACAAAAGATGTGCTGTCTGCGCACATTCGCCAGGCGAACCATGACCTTCTCCAGGCGAACCAAAAGTTGCCTGGCACTTTAAAGTGCCTCTGGCTAGCAAACCGCCCTCTAAGGTGTCGTGCATTCGCCAGGCGAACCAAAACTCTTGCCAGGCGAACATTCGCTGGCCTCACTTGCCAGGCGAACTTTGGGTGGTTTTGCTACTGGAATCTGCATGAGGAAAGCTACCACTTCTTCGACAGCACCTTCGCCAAGCGAACGGTAGCAAAGCTTCGCTGGAACCTTCGCCTGGCGAACTTCCTATCATTTAAGTCTGGGAGTTAATTAGGAATTATTCGCTCCAGCTCGCCAGCACTCGCCTAGCGAACATTCGCTGGCACTCGCTGAGCTTCGCCAGGAGAATGTTCTGATTTGCAACTTCTCCAGACTGCTTTGTCTTGTCTCCCAAGGTGCTCTTATTAGTATCAATCCTGCACACTAACAGCAACATTACGAACACCATTCACTTGGATCAGAACAAAATGAAACTAAACAAATTTGACCACTAAATCAAATACTATTAGATGAAAATGATTAAAAATACTACTAAAAAGAAGTCAAATATCTACTCTAATTAGGATCTAACACATCGCCGCTCTATGACTACGTATTCCCTCGTGCAATGGGAAAGTTAGAGTCAATATAGTTCAGAAAACTACGGGAGGGATTGCTCGCCAAGACATCGCGTCTTGTGCCTACGTATCCTCATCTGGCATGAGAAATCAGAGCAAAACGTAGTTCAGGCTAACTACGGGAAAACAAGGTGTTCTCAATCACACGGGGGCGAGAGAAAAGGTAGACGATACTGGCGTATGCATTCTAGCAGTTAGGTATTGCTGCTCGACTATTGGAGACTTAGGTGTTACCTGTTTGCGGTAGAACAGATGCAGCATGTCCACGGGTTTAAAGGTATGGGTTACCTAAAGGATTAGAGCAACGGGCTAGTCTCAATTGCACGGGGCAAGAGAAAGGGATAGATTAGTCGTCAGCGGGAAAGTCTCGATCGCACGGAAGCGAGAGAAAAGATAAATTAGTTGTTAGTGTGCTCGCCAAGACATCATGTCTTGTGCCTATACATTCTCATCTGACATGAGAAATCAGAGCAGCTGTAGTTCAGCTAACTACAGGAAAGAGGGAAAAGTGCTTGCTAGGATTATCACAATCCTATGCCTACGTACTCTCAACAGATATGAGAGATCAGAGCAGCCGTAGTTTGGATAACTACAGGAAAGAGGGAAAATTGCTCGCTAGGATTATTGCAATCCTATGCCTACGTACTCACAACAGATATGAGAGATCAGAGCAGCCGTAGTTCGGCCAACTACAACAAAAAGGGAAAAGTGCTCGCTAGGGTTATCACAATCCTATGCCTACGTACTCTCAACAGATATGAGAGATCAGAGCAGCCGCAGTTCGTCTAACTACGGAAAACGGGCTCGATCGCACGGGGGAAGAGAAAAAGGAGTCTCAATCGCACGGGGGCGAGAGAAAAGAGTCTCAATCGCAAGGATGAGAAAGAGGGATCAGGACACACACGCTAAGTCCTAAGACGTAGGATAGAATGCGTCGTATATTGTCGAAAGGACATACGCTAAACACTCTAGATGAATGAGAGGAGGCCACCCACTCATCATTTCCCACATGTCTATCGCTTACTCACAACGCTCGGCAGTTGAATAAAAGATTGAATTAGAAAGATGTTACCGAACGGAGTGGTTCCGTTGACCCTTGACATTGCGTGCAAGCTCCACTCCACGTTTCTCCTCCTCTTTGATCCTTGACGATGATTCTTTGAACTCGAATCGGGACCAATGTGACACTAAACCGTCATAATTCGACTTATAAGGGAAGTCAAACTTTAAGAGTTCGTGTATTAATATCCGTGCTATGGACAAGATAGAGAAATGATATTGAGGATCATTCTCCAATTGAATCGTGTCGCATGGACCAAAAACAGTGGGATATCGTCTTGCGAATACAAGACTTCATCGATCACAGAAATTCAAAATAAAATTGAAAGAAGAAGAAATGAGAAGAGAAAAGAGGTGGTCTCGAATCCTACATTATCCATCAACAATTTGATTAATAACGGATTACGGAAATGTCGTCATCGACCAAAATGGATGAAATGAAATAAAGTCGAAAATGAGAAAGAAAAGAGAAAGTCGGTCTTGGGTCCATCGTTTCTCATCAATAATTTGACAGAAAAATAATAGAGGTCTCTTCATCAACCAATACAGATGAAAATGGGACAAAATGCCCAATAACAAAAGAGGAATAAAATTCAACTCTAAAAAAACAATATAAGCTTCTAAAAGAAAATAGAATTGAAATTTTTAAATAGAAAAATAATAAACTTCTATAAATATAATATATATAAATTCTAAAAGAAAATAATGTAATATTAACAAAATTAAAATATTTAACATAATTAATTATAATATATATAATATATAAAAAACAGTTAGTATAATAATAATAATATATACAGAAAAAAACAGTAAGTAAAATACATAATAAAGTATATAATATATTTATAAAAAAAAGAAATGAAAGCAGAGAGATGGGACAGAAACGGAGGGGTGCAGATTGCGATGGAACACGGTGATGATGAATCAGTGGACTCAAAGAATAAAGATAATTTTCTTGAGATTCTAGAATTTCTTTGTAATCATAATGAAGAGATTGTTAAAGTATTGAAAAAATCTCGTGAAAATCTCAAATTAGTGTCGCTTAGCATTCAAAAAGATATTGTGAAAGTTGTTGCTTCTAACACCACAAAAGTTATTATTGATGATCTTAACAATAGTTTGTTCTCTATTTTAATTGATGAATCTCGAGATGTTCCAGTTAAAGAGAAAATGGTTGTTGTCTTATGTTATGTAGACAAGAAAGAATGTGTCATTGAGAGGTTTCTTGGTATTGTCCATGTTGCAGATACAAGTGCTATGTCTTTAAAGTTAGCACTGGAGTCCTTATTGACAAAATATAATTTAAGCTTGTCAAGAGTTCATGGACAAGGATATGACAGGACAAGTAATATGCAAGGAGAGTTTAATGGTCTCAAAAGTTTGATATTGAAAGAAAATAAGTGTGTATTCTATGTTTTTTTTATTTTTCTGATCAACTCCAATTGGTACTTGTAGCGGTTGCTAAAATGCATGATGACATTGCTTGGTTTTTTCTTGTAGCTAACAATTTATCTTATGTTGTTGCAGCTTTATGCAAGCGCGGAGATATTCTCGTACTTGTGATTTAAAATACCCTTCCAAATCGCTTTTTTTGTCATACAAAATTCTCCAATTCCACTTCAAAGGAGAGAAATATTGAAAATTTTAATATTTCTAACACCTAAACCCCCTCCTATTTGGACAAACAAACATTCTCCTAACTTAACAAATGAATGCATTTCTTCTGAATTATCTCACTTCAAAGAGAATTACTCTAAATTCTAATCATCTCTTTCAATACTTTCACCAGAGCTTTGTAAAAGGACAACATGAAAGACATAATATTGTTCAAAACTGCATTGATCATAACCATCCTCCCCTCATAGACATCCCCCTTCCCTTTCAATTATAGACAACTCATTCCTAAAAATGTCTATAACATTCTTCCACAAAATTGATTGTGATATGCTAGCATTGTAAAACTTTATACACTTCTAAAAACACAAACATAATTGATTGTGATATGCTAGCACTGTAAAACTTTATGCACTTCTATTAAGCTATTTAATTGTAGAAACAATTCATACATAAATTATTATATGGTAAATATCGATTGAAGAAGAACTCAAATAAGCTATTTACATAAACACCCCCATATATGGCCTCACAAGTTATAATTTATATTCAGATCTGAAAATGAATATGAGCAAAGAGTCACTTATAGGGGTGGGATGGATAGGTTAGGCTATGGGTAGGGGTAGAAGTGTACGTATGATGTGTGATAGGGGAAGGAAAAGCTGACTTGGTATTGTATGGAGTGGGTGGTTTGATAAGTAATTTGTGAATTTTGTGTGGGTTAGAACGATAATTGAGATAAATAGTATATTGATTGAAAAAAATTTAGGGTCAATTTTAAATTTTTTGAAAATATGAGGATTAAATTTCAAAATTATAAATAATAAAAATAACCAATTTGACATTTAAATTTATGGAGTGTAAGATGAATTTGAAATTCTTTGAACAAAATATTGAATTTTATGGAGTATGAGAGAAATTTTATGTTGAATTTGAAATTTTAAAATCGTTAAATTTAATTTTAACAAAATATTTCATAGACTTTCATCATTTTAACAATTCTTATTTTTTATCCAAACAAATATTTTTGTCCAAATCATTTTAAATTCTCTCAACATTACATTATTTCATTAAAATAACTCATAGATTGTCATGTCACGCGCGAAAAGGTTGAATACAACTTTGTCAAGTTGTTTCCCATTCATACTCGCACTTAACTAACTGATTTTCTGACAAAGTCATTGTATAAACCTGCATTTGATTCGCATATTCCTAAGATTGGACTTCTTAATCTTCATAGTCTAGCTTGTGAAGGTATTATTTTAATTTTATTTTAAGGTTAATTGACATAGATAAATGCCTTATATATAGGTATGGATCTACCTTTAGTGCGATGAGGGCAAGTGACTGTGAAATCAAGACTCTCAAAGCTCAACATTTGTTTTGATGAAGACAAATCACTCAAGAAGGCAAAGATGATCAATCATCAAGCATCAGGACAAAGACACAACTTTGAAGACATTCTCATCTGAAGGTATAATGAGAATGACCAATAAGTATTTAAGTCCTAATTGCTCAAATCATTTAAAAACCTTTTTCATGACTTGTTACACTTTCACAAGCTTTTAAAACTAAATTTTTTCTAAGTTTTTCAAAGTGCAATCGATTGCACTCTTAGAGCAATCGATTGCATGATCAAATTTTTAACTATTTTTTATTCTGTTTCAGTAAGCAATCGATTGCTGCCTTGGTGCAATCGATTGCATGCTTAAAAAATTCTCAGTTTTCACTTCTGTTTTGAAGTGCAATCGATTGCTGCCTTAGTACAATCGATTTCTCACTGAACGTTTTTGAAAAATCCTTCTGAAAAATTGCATCTCTTCATTCAAATGTCTATTAAATGTTTCCTTTGAAACATGACAATTGTTCATCATTTTTTCTGAAGATTTGCATGATTTTCTCAAGAGGTATTTGTGTAATATAAATACCTAGCTTTTCAAAATTCAAAAACAACTCTTACATCAATTCTTTCAAATCTCTTTCAATTAAAAACTCTTGAACATTTTTTAAACAATTTTCACAAAGAATTTTCTGCATCAATTTCATATCTTTTGAAAAGAAAATTCTTGAGCAATAAGTCTTAGATACTTGTGGAAATTCCATTGAAAAAGAAGATTCAATCTCATCATTGGTTATCAACTTTACATTGTTACAAATCTTACAAACTCAGAATTGTATTTTAGTTTCCTCTTGCTATTCAGGATTGTCGAAAGTAAGTGTGTGCATTGGAGAAGATTGTTCTCATTGCACTTAGTGTTTAAATCTTAAAGGTGTTTTAAGAACCTTTGATCTCCTATAGGTTAGAACAAATTGTACATTGATCCTAACTATAGTGAAATCTCTTTCGTGTTGAAAGGGAAGTGGAGTACCCTCGGGGTGTGAGGGGAACCATTATAATTCTCTGTGTCTCTTTTACTTTCTGACTTTATAAGCTTTCATATCTTCACTTCATTAAAAAGAAAGTAACATAGCCACCTTAAAACCATAAAATTTCAAAGAATCTAAAGAAATTTCCTGTGACTACAACAATGGTTGAAAGAAATTTCCTAGCTATAAATTTTATGAAGAACCAACTGCGCAATCCTATGAATGATGAAATTTTTAATAATTGCTTTGTAACATATATAAAGAGTGATATATTTGATAGTGTTGAAAATGAAAATATCTTACCACACTTTTAAAATATAAAGACACATAAAAAACAATTATAATTTTTAAATATCATATTTTATTTTTTAATATTTAACTTTTTAAATATATATTATCATCAACATGCATAAGAATTTATATAACTTTTTTTCAAATATTTATATAATTTGATTGTGATACTTATTAAAATTTATAATCATCATCGTTTCTGCCCATACATTTTCTTCCGTTTTTCCGTTTTGTGTCATGAAAATATTATTCATTATATGCATTTAAAAATATATACTATTAATTTTTCTAAAAACTTTAAGAAGCTTGTTACCTTCTTCATCTTCAACTTCAACCTTAATTTATTTAATTCGAACTTGTCCATGCTTAATTTATTAGCATAATGATTATAATACACACGCTTAAACTTCAATTTTGTAGAGAGTATCATGAATGAACTAAAATGTCTCGCACACGTTAAAAGCAATGGTCAGTGTAATAATGGTTCAAAAGATACATTGAATAATATACTAACACATTAATGTCTTCACATGATTAAGATAGAAAGAGAATACATTAACATAAAATTAAGCATCAGAAATAATAATAATTTTGACATAAAACAAACAAAAAGTAACATTCATACCTAAAACATGATGGGAATTCTTCATTCTCTTGGCTTCTCAATGGTCATGGCTCATATTGTGACTTGCTCATTTATTTTTATGACCGGGACGTGGGCAATTTTTGACCAATGTTCGTTCCGTTTATACCTTTCTTCTAACAAAGGGCACCTTATGATGGTCAGATCCTCAAGAGAGGTAGGGAGCCTGTCTTCTGGCAATGACTCTAGTCTTGGACAATTCCAGAAATAAAGTCTTTTCAGCGAGGAGGGAAAGGCTTTTTCAGGCAATGACTCTAGTCTTGGACAATTCTCGAAATGAAGTCTTTTCAGCGAGGAGGGAAAGGCTTTTTCTGGCAATGACACAAGCCCCGGACAATCCAAAATATCAAGGCGTTCTAGAGAGGAGAGGTGTCCAAGTCCATTTCCTTCTAAGGATTTCATTTCAGAGAGACTTTTTATATGTAGAGACACAAGGGAAATTGGCAACAACGGCTCTTTGTGTAACATGTTCACATTATCATCACCTCCGATAGACATTGATGAACAAACAGTAAGGCCTTGGAGACCCCACTCCGTTACAGGCTTTTTTATTCTCACAGAATCAATATGAATTGATTGTAAATTGGGAGGTAGGAAAGCTCCTTCACATAATGATAAATTCAAATTTGGAAGATTGATGAGATACATAGTTTCAAGAGAGGTGAGGGTGTCCATCCGTTGAGGTAGTGATATAAGTTCCTTGCAACTATAGACATAAAAAGATTGGAGGGTTGACGAGCTACAAGAAGAAGTTTCTGAAATAAAAATAGATTCCAAACTCCTACATTCCCTGATGGAAAGATATTGGAGCATAGGAAAACAGTTCAATGGGAAGGAGGTAAGTGCATTGCAGCTTCTCCATAAATCAATAGACTCAAGTGATGTGTAACTGCTCCACTTTTCAGGAGATAGGAATATTAAATTCTCACAATTAATAATATAAAGTGATTGCAAAGAAGTGGGTAAGCCGTTTATTGAAAATGCAGTGAGAGAACTAATACCATGGAGAGTCAAGCGTCGAAGACAGGTGCTGTTAATAATCATTTTAGGTACAGATTTTAGCATATGACAGCTTGATATGTCTATTGTTTGCAGCAGGCATGGAGAATCACTCTCAAGCAATGAGCATTGGGTCTTTTCAGTATTGCTTTCTGAATTCAAATCCCCTTTAATAGAAATACGTTTTATTGAGGAGAGCCCATGTTGAGTTGGCGGTGTTGCCAAGATATGATCACAACCATGTATTTCAATCACTTCTAAGGAAGGAAGATGACTAGGTAAATGTCCCTTCAATTTGGGACACCTATATAACCTCAGAGTTTTTAGACGAGGAAAAGGAAACATGCTGTCTGGAAAAGGATGCCATTCCTTCCAATTTGACATATCCTCAATTACAAGCTTCTCAAGGGAAGAAAATGGTTGGAACGAAGAATTGGAACCTCCTGCTGCCATGCCATAAAACTGCTGCCCAATTGTCTCCAAAATTGGCATATTACAAATCTTCAAATCTTTGAGAGAAGGTAGCTCCCCTAGTGGTGGAAGTGTCATGCAATTCACACAATTACTAATTCTAAGAGACACAATGTTAGAAAACGAAGGATCTCCAAACCAACTTGGAAAACTTGTCCCACCATATGATATAATGCTCAGTTTCTCTAGGTTTGCAGATGGTTGTAACATATCAAGCACATTTCTTTCATTAAGTGTGTCATCAGTTTCCTCGCCCCACTGTAGCGTCAATTTCTCAATATGTTCTTTGCTCTTCAAGTTGGTATCACTTGCCTCCATGACATCAATGACATTTTGCAGGTTCTTGATGACTACTTTTCCCCGTAGCTTAGGAAACTTCCCAAGCTCTCTAACACTTAAACCAATATTTTTCTTGCCTACTACAAAAACATTTAGAGTTTGAAGGTTTTCCAGTTCAGCAATTTGCTTCGGCATCTCTATTATGCTTGTCATATCAATATAAAGATGACGCAAATTAATTAACTTTCCAACATGTTCTGGCAATTCTGTGAGTTTAAAGCACCGAGATAAAATCAAGGTTTGCAAGTAGTAGAGGTTGCATATGGTGTCAGGCAACCTTGCGATATCTGTGCGAGAGAGATTTAAATAGCGCAACTGCACTAAATTTCCAATTGTAACGGGTAGCGTGATGATGTTTCTATAATTTGATAATGATAACACACGCAACCTTTGAAATGTGGGTAGCAAATAATTGACCGTGTTTCTTGATAAATTATATTCTTCCCATCCAAAGTGAATGGCAAGGAAGCTTCTCAAGCGTTTGAATTTATCGAAAGTCTTAAACTTCTTGAAATTGTCATATTTTTCTTTATTATATGACAAGTGGCGAACATTTTCATAGCTCTTCGCGCCAAATTCAAGCCTATAACAACTTTTTCCACATACAGCTGTAGCTAAATCATTAACAAGATCATGCAAGACAAAAATTTGCCCACGAGAATCATCATGCAATTGTTGAATCAATGATCTGGATAACAATTCAGCAAAACACTCGTCACCTACTTCTTCCATGGTTTTTCTGTCTTGAGAATGATCAAGGAAGCCTTCTGCCATCCACAACAAAACCAATTGCTTCCTATCAAGCGGATAGTCCTTTGGAAAAATAGAGCAATAGGAAAAACATCGTTTTAATTGAGAGGAAAGATATTGATAACTCAGGCGCAATGCAGGCAGAATAGTATCATTCTCTAAGTTCCAGATGTCATCGTTCAGAACGTCGATCCAGTCTTTAGTATCTATTTTCCAACGCAATAGTCCTCCAAGTGTTTTTGCAGCTATCGGCAAACCACCACACTTTCTTGCAATCTTCCTTCCAATTGCCTCTACGTTTTGCTGTTGAGTTTCAGAAAAGTCTCCACTTCCAAATGCAATTTTGGAGAGTAAAAACCAACTGTCTTCTTCTGATAGAGGATCTAATTCAAAAATAGGAAATGTGCGTGCGGCATCTGCCACTTTTTTGTTGCGTGTTGTGATGATCACTTTGCTTCCAGTTTTTCCATAAATCAACGGAGATACAAGTTCTTCCCAATCACAATGATCGTCATTCCATAAGTCATCCAACACAATGAAAAATCTCCTACCATTTAAGTTTTTCTTTAACTCAACTCGAAGTAAATCAAGATTATTGGTTTCCCATGGTGTTTTAGTGACAGATTCAAGGAGATTTTTGGTTACTCTAACAACATCAAAATCTTCTGATACACAGGCCCATGCTGTGAGATCAAAGTGCTTTTGAAGATTTTCATCATTGTAAGCAAGTTGTGCAAGTGTTGTTTTTCCGACACCTCCCATGCCAACAATTGCAAGTACGTCCATGCAAGTATTGCTTTCTGATAGCAACATGTTCATCAGTTTCTCTTGGTCATCTTTCCTACCAACCATGACAGATTCATTGACCATAGGAGTTGAAGGTGCTCTATGAGAAACTCTGACACTTTTAGTTTGCAAACTAAGGATATCTTTATTTTGAGCAAAAAGTTTGAGGGTTTCACACATATCTTTCATTTGGGAATTGATGTCACCATAGATATTTCTAAAAGAAGAAGAAAGGATGTTCCAGACCTGTTTAGTTTTGCTTGCAGCTTGCGTGCTCTCCATCTTGCATCGAAGGGAATCATAGCTAATATGGTTGAGCAGATCTTCAGCATCGTAGACAGCATCTTTGAAGCCATCAAGCCAATCTTTGACAGAAGGAGTGCTGATCTGCTTCTCCTCAGCAGCATCTAGGAGAGGTTGAAGAGTGAGTAGTGTTAGTCTTATCTGATTCAAAAGTGAGAGATCGAGCTTGGTGTTTGTGATGTAATCAAGAAACTCTTTGGAAGCAAGTTTCTCAACTAATGTTTGAACAGTTGCAGAGAGGAAAGCGGTTCCTATCATAGTTGCAGCCATGTTTTGTATGCAAAAGTTGGAAGGAAATGGAGATAGCAAAGAGTGAGAATGTGAATAAATGGATAGAAAAGCAAGAGTGGTATGTGAATGGTTGGCAGTGATGTAGTAAAGCAAGAGTGCTATGTGAATACTGATTCAATAATTGATGCAAAGTAATAATTGATATTAGTAGAACGCATGGTCCATGTAATAATGGTTGTGACAAAAGTGAGCATTAAAGCATTGATTAGGAATTTGTTTGACTAATATTAGAATAAAAATAGTTGAATACTTCAGTTTATGGTAGAATAAAAGTAGTTGAATACTTCACTGTTATTAGGACAGTGTAGTGTGTAGAATGTACAATTATATAGGCCCAATTGTTCCTTAGTAGTATATAATAAAAAATGGAAAAATTAATGTATTCTTCATTTAGTCATAAAATAATTATATATGTGAAATATAAATAATTCATATTGATAAAACATATATTTCATTTTTCACTGCACAAAAATTTGGTGAAAAGTATTAATTAATTAATTCATGCTCACATAAAAATGAGGCTAACTTAGAGAGATAGGCAAACATATAATTTGGTGAAAAGTATTAAGAGGGTACATAGCAACATTGGTTGTGTTTTGGAGTTCCTATGCAGTTTTTTAAAATATTGTGTCAGGGTTTGATGGATATTTAACTGGTTTTGTCATTCCTCAATTAAATGATATGGTCAAACAAACCAACGCTTCTAAACCTTTATTTGGCCTTTTCAATTTCTTTTTTCACAAATGGCCAATGATAAATGAGTTATGAGATATATAGTGAGGTCCAATGGAATCTTTTTTAAAGTTTTTAATATGTTCTATGAATATTTAAAATTGTAGTTATAGTGTTTAAATAATTAAAATGTGTAAAATAATATAAAAAATTAAGTGGGTTCCATTTAAAGAATATGGGTATGATAGTTGTGGGTGCTCTTAGTTTCTACTTACTTGTATATGAGAGAGAAAAAATAGGATTTGTGAGAGAAATGACAAATTTAAAATTTATGGTTAGAGATTTTCATTTTTCTCTGATCAAATTTTAGAAAATTAGTAATTATGAATTCATTAATTCATGAAAATTTTTTTGGACACAAGGTTCATGAGACATAGTGTTATATTTTCACCATTCTGATTGTGGAAACAAGGTATGAGGAAGGGGATATCTTATTTGTGCGACACCATATTTTTTTGGGATGATCAGCTAAGATTTGAAAGAAAATCTAACCTGTATGAACTTCTCAAGTGCCGGACACCAGCATAGAGGCCTTCTATGGTTGAATTTTTTTCTCTCAAACGACTCCTTTGTATCTATCTCAACCCCAAGATAAATTTTTTTTTTGCACAAGCTCTTTAAAATGCGTGTGACATGTCAGTTTCTAATTTTGCCAAGTTTTATCTCAAAGGTAACTGTCTCTTGATCAAGATATCTGATGAGGTTTATAGAGCAGGACTTGAACCATACAAGAATAATTTACATGGTAGATTGATCACTAAAGGTAACATGCCATTAGAGGCATCAAAATTACGTGACAAACTCATGCAATTATGGAGTTAAATCACTACTTAAGATTTAACTCTTTTGGGACGTGTCTATTTTGAATTTTCATTTAAATCAAGAGAGGATCTCAACAAATTTTGATTTTTAGGGACATGAATGTTAAGCTTTTACTCCTGCGTTTGTCTATGTGGACACAAAATTTTAGACCTGAAAATTTTAAGGTTACGCATGCTCAAGTGTGGTTGAGGATGCATGGTTTGCCCTTAAAATATTGAGGAAAAATAATTTATTTGCAATTGTTTCTAGTATCATCACTCCTATTTCAATTGATGAGCTTATTAGAAAAAGAACTTGGGTGAATTTTGCATGTGTGCAAATAGACCTTAACATGTCAAATACTCATCGTAATCGTATTTTGGTGGAACAAGAGCGTTATGTGTTCTTTGTTGAATTGGAATACGAGAGTTTACCTCTTCAGATTTAATAATGAATGACATAATGCGTTATTTGTTCTTTATTGAATTGGAATAATGCGTTAATAGTGAATGACATAATCAATGATGACTATGTAGATTTAATAAGGCAAGCAACAATACCCATAAGAATTATATATAGAATAATGACTTTCTTGTGTCCATTTAGGCAGAGAATGAAGTTAATGCTAATGAAGAGCATTTATCATAAAAAAATATCTGAGTGAAGAGTAAATAGCAGTAGATACTGCTAATGATTTGAATGAGAATTTGGTGATTCAAAAAGAGCTAGCTAATGATAGAAGGGAGAAACCTAATCTTTTGGTTGTCAAAAAAGTAGTAAGAATTTGGTGTGAGATCCATGTGATGGTTTGCATTTGAAGAAGAATAATAATGTTCCAGACTGGACCAATGTCTAGGCATGACCTAATCCACTTCTGCTCCCAGAACGGTCCAATTGCCTATGTTCAACCTCTTTGGTGAAGAGTTTACCTTTCTGCCCCTCATACAGGGGAGGCTGGCCAATCTGCCCTTGGCCTGAGGTACTTCTCCTCTTCAGGATCTACCCATCACGCAAGGTTCCACCATCCAGAAACAGCCAAGACGCTTGTTCCCGTAACTACATCCATGCTCGTGCCAACAGCTATTTATGGACACGTCTGCCTGTCTCAACAACTATTTCTGACAGTTACCTATTCTTCGGGAAACAGTTATCTCCCCCCGAAAATAGGGACCAATGGCCAAGCGCTGGGAGAATTATAAAAACCCTCTCATTCGAGAGGGTCAGGTATCCAATTTCTCACCTTGAAACACACATATTATGTACTTGCTCACTCTCTTGCTCATTTTCTTACTTTAGCATCAGAGTGTCTTGTAGGTACACCCCCTCCTCCTCTTTCACACCCAACATCATAGACGTTTGTGATTGGCCCATCTCAAATTCTGATCGTTCGGTAAGATCAGTGGCGCCTATGGGAAACTTATTATCCCTGTCTTTTCTCTCTTTATTAGAACACTGTCGCTACTGTGAAAAAGGGAGCCGGCGGAAGACAGAAGAGTCGCCACCATTCGTTATTTATCCCAAAGAGAGGGAAAGGAAACGATAAGAGAAAACCTACGAAAACGGGAAAAGACAGGTCATCGCAACCAAATCTCGGGTTCGGGAGTCGGTTATGCAAGGGGAAGGTATGAGCACCCCTCACGTCCGTTGTACTCAACGAGATCCACGCTTGTTCCTATCTAAAAGGGTGTTAAACTATCTAAAGCTACAGGCTCATGGGGACAAAAGAAAAGAAAAGAGAAGAGACTCGATAGAGCATCACCGCTCTATGACTATGTATTCCCTCGTGCAATGGGAAAGTTAGAGTCAACATAGTTCGGAAAACTACGGGGGGGATTGCTCGCCAAGACATCGCGTCTTGTGCCTACGTATCCTCATCTGGCATGAGAAATCATAGTAAAACGTAGTTCAGGCTAACTACGGGAAAACAGGGTGTTCTCAATCACACGAGGGCGAGAGAAAAGGTAGACGATACTGGCGTATGCATTCTAGCAGTTAGGTGTATTGCTGCTCGAATATTGGAGACTTAGGTGTTACCTGTTTGCGGTAGAACGGATGCAGCATATCCACGAGTTTAAAGGTACGGGTTACCTAAAGGATTAGAATAATGGGCTAGTCTCAATTGCATGGGGCAAGAGAAAGGGATAGATTAGTCGTCAGCAGGAAAGTCTCGATCGCACGGAAGCGAGAGAAAAGAGAAATTAGTTGTTAGTGTGCTTTCCAAGACATCATGTCTTGTGCCTACATATTCTCATCTGGCATGAGAAATCAGAGCAACTATAGTTCAGCTAAGTACAGGAAAGAGGGAAAAATGCTTGCTAGGATTATCGCAATCATATGCCTACGTGCTCTCAACAGATATGAGAGATCAGAGCAGCTGTAGTACGACTAACTACAGGAAAGAGGGAAAATTGCTCACTAGGATTATTCTAATCCTATGCCTACGTACTCTCAACAGATATGAGAGATCAGAGCAGCCGTAGCTCGGCCAACTACAACAAAAAGGGAAAAGTGCTCGCTAGGATTATCGCAATCCTATGCCTACGTACTCTCAACAGATATGAGAGATCAGAGCAGCCGTAGTTCGGCCAACTACGGAAAACGATCTCGATCGCACGGGGGCAAGAGAAAAGGGAGTCTCAATCGTACGGGGGCGAGAGAAAAGAGTCTCAATCGCAAGGATGCGAGAGAAAAGAGGGATCAGGACACACACGCTAAGTCCTAAGATGTAGGATCAAATGTGTCGTATATTGTCCAAAGGACATACGCTAAACACTCTAGATGAATGAGAGGAGGCCACCCACTCATCATTTCCCACGTGTCTATCGCTTACTCACAACGCTCGGCGGTTGAATAAAAGATTGAATTAGAAAGATGTTACCGAACAGAGTGGTTCCGTTGACCCTTGACATTGTGTGCAAGCTCCACTCCACGTTTCTCCTCCTCTTTGATCCTTGACGATGATGCTTTGAACTCGAATCGGGACCAATGTGACGCTAAACCGTCATAATTCGACTTATAAGGGAAGTCAAACTTTAAGAGGTCGTGTATCTATATCCGTGCTATGGACAAGATAGAGAAATGATATTGAGGATCATTCTCCAATTGAATAGTGTCGCACAGACCAAAAACAGTGGGATATCGTCTTGCGGATACAAGACTTCATCGATCATAGAAAGTCAAAATAAAATTGAAAGAAGAAGAAATGAGAAGAGAAAAGAGGTGGTCTCGGATCCTACATTATCCATCAACAATTTGATTAATAACGGATTACGGAAATGTCGTCATCGACCAAAATGGATGAAATGAAATAAAGTCGAAAATGAGAAAAAAGAGAGAAAGTTGGTCTCAGGTCCATTGTTTCTAATTAATAATTTGACAGAAAAACAATAGAGGTCTCATCATCGACCAATACAGATGAAAATGGGACAAAATGCCCAATAACAAAAGAGGAATAGAATTCAACTCTAAAAAAACAGTATAAGCTTCTAAAAGAAAATAGAATTGAAATTTTCAAATAGAAAAATAATAAACTTCTATAAGTATAATATATATAAATTCTAAAAGAAAATAATGTAATATTAACAAAATTAAAATATTTAACATAATTAATTATAATATATACAATATATAAAAAACAGTTAGTATAATATACATAATAATTAATAATAGTAATAATAATAATAATAATAATAATATACAGAAAAAACAGTCAGTAAAATACATAATAAAATATATAATATATTTAAAAAAAAAGAAGAAATGAAAGCAGAGAGATGGGATAGAAACAGAGGGGTGCAGATTGCGATGGAACACGGTGGGCTTAAGGGCCAATTGGAGCCTAAATCCACAATAAGACACAGCAAAACCCTTCTTCCATTTTCACTCGGTCACCGCTTCTCTTTCTCTCCAATATCCTTTGTGTTAGACGTTGGCACGGATCTAGAAGGGGGGGGGGGGGGGGGTTGAATAGATCCCTCTTTTACAAATTAGAGTTTTGAGTGGCGCTTACCAATTAAAATTGGTTTAAAAATATGTTTTAAAAATCGCGGAAGCAGCCGAGGAAAATCACGTCTAAACGAACCGTTATTGGAAAAAACCAGATATGCGACAAGCTAATGGATTAGGATAATGACTTGCTTGAATTAACACACTTAATCACACTATATCAATTAGTTTTTAACACTTGTTGGTACAGCTGGTGCCAATGCACAACACAGCTCACAAACTAGAGCAAATTTGCTAAGTGACCTTGGTTTAAGCAATTTGTCGAACACTTGGTGTGCTGAGCACTCCAAGTGGATTTTTGGATTGAATGAGTAGCTATTAAAATCCTAGTGCAAGTTTATATAGCACTAATGTTTAACCAGTTCAGCTGCCCACTCAATTCAATATTCAGTTCGATAAAAAGTGCTTAAACAAAAATCACTTATTTTAAGCTAAAAAATGAAAAAGCAGAAAATCAAAGAACACAAGGATTTGTTGAGGCAGTTCCCCCGCCGTCCTCGCTTCGGGGTACGTCTGCCCTCAATTCTAAAACTAGAATTGAGATTACTTGAATAGATATAACCTGTTGTAGAGTAGTTTATACAAAGGATGATAACAACTATACAAAACAATCCTTGTTGGTGTAGATAGAGCTATCACTCCTTGCTCCTTGATTCAAGATGAATCAAGTCTTCCGATCATTGTGAATTGACCTCCGATTACAGCCCCTTTGTTGAATAACTTTCCGTTCATCAAACCCTCGGCCCGGCTGATCTTAGACACCAACGAATCGAACCCGGATATGTCTTCAACACTTCACAGCCCTAGCTACTAGATTGATCAAACCACCGTTTATCAATCACCTTCGCACCGCTTGAATGTTGACCGAACAATCCGTATCAAAAACCCCCAAATTCCTTGAATCTTGGAGGGCAAAACCTTCAGGTTTTATTCAAGAAAAAAACCTGTCGCAAATCTCCACCTGAACCGGATCTTTAATCAACGGATTCGAACCTTATCACCTCGAACGAGACGCAATGCACCGCAAGAATTATTGTGTGTAATTTTGGTGTTGTGTTGTTTAAGGATGAAGATGAAGATAGATGATAGCACCTATTTCAGTTTTTCTTGTTCTTGACAATTTACTCAAAAATGAAAATTGTTCTTTTGTTGAGATGAACAAAAAAGCTATTTATAGTAATAGGCAAGTAAACTGACAAAACAGGAATTCAAAATAGAAAGGGAAACTTCACTGGCTGTTTTAACAAGCGAACGATTGACCATAGCAGGTCTATGCGTCGACGCATAGCCTGCAGATTTAGACACTTTCAGATATCTAACAGTATGCGTCGACCATAGGTCGGCGTGCGCTTAGCCGTGGGGCTACCAAAATGTGTAAGCGCTGAGTGTGTGGTCGACTCTTGGTGTGTCAGCTTCATGCGCTGACCTTGCCGTCGACGCATGGTTTTATGCGCTTAGCAGTGAGAAATGATAAAATCCATGCGCTGACCCTATGGTCGATTCATGGCTTGAAAATCTGCAAAAATGAGAAAGTTTCTTGCTTTTGTACAGTTTATTGTGATTTCAAATACCTACCATATATTGCTCATGATAAAAAGGATATAGGAAGGATATAGTATGTTGAGTATTGTTTTACGACTCCGATTCATCCGAAGTTGTACTTTGTCATCATCGAAACCCGAGACCGTATGTTTGTGAGACATTTTGCACTCACATACTCCCCCTTTTTGATGATGACAACCTGTGCAAAACTTAACGAACACAACATACAATACCGTATTAAGCTCTCCCTATCTTTTGTAGTCATAGCCGTTGTGATCTCTACTACTTGACTTTTCTCCCCCTTTGACAACATCAAAAAGAAACGGAGAATTGTAAAGTTTCGACAAGTTAACAAATAACAAAATATTCAACAGGTTATAAGTGAGCATACATCAATATTCACATAAAATATTGAGAATGAGCAGAGAAATTGGAGTAAATAAAATCACTAGGGGCACAAAGAGTCATGACATAGCATATAATAGAAAGCAATAAACAACAGTTTGCAAGCAAACATATTACAAAGAAACACAATACAAAAAATATAATGCAAATGCAAGACACAAAAAAAAGCTAATGTCCTCGGCCTCGTCCGCGTCCATGCCCACGCCTATCATAGTAGTAGGGATAACGTTGAGGATCTGCCAAGTCAGTGAATTCTTCAGTAATATGGTTCAAGAAGTCGAGACTATCAGCTATGGCTCGTTCTTCAGCTTGATGAGAGTGAACAAGGATCTCAAAACGAGCGTCCAGCTGTGTGGAGATCCCATTGAGCCTTTCATTTTGAGCGTGTAGCTCACTGCAGATTTGTTCCATTCTTTCATCTTGACCTTGCATAAAATTCTGTTGTTGCTGCTGCATAGACTTCATGAAGCTTTGTTGGTCTAGTTGCATTGATTGCATCATGTTTAGGATATCTGAGTTGTTTGACTGAGGAGGAAAAGGTGGTTGTTCAGAGTGTGCGGGATACGGCTTATAGAAAGGTCCAAGAGTGGTCCAGCCCGTGTGTTTCCACTCACCTCAGCCCGGATTATGCTCTTGTTCAGTTGCCTCAGCTTGAGCTGTGTACGGAACCCAGTCAGTGTTTGTATAGGCCTGCTGTTCTGGTTGTTGATAGGTATCTGAAGTCTCATATGATGCTGCTTCGACATGGTCTGCATGTTCCTCTTCTTCTTCTTCTTCTTCTTCTTCAGCTTCCTCTTCTTCTTCTTCTTCATTCTCAGGAGTGCCATCAGATTCTTCAGCTGTTCTTGGAGCATTTGATCTTCTATAGAAAATGTAGCTTCGACGTTCCTTATCCCAGAGATATCCCATCATAGACATAGTTTTTGTGCTGAACATTTGGTCGGAGGATATGGACGTGTATGGAAATGAAGGATAGGTGATGTCGGCTGCGGTAAGAACTTCTGAAATAAAGGATCCATAGGCAAGAGCAGTGCCTCTGCCAGAGTCTCTTAGAGTAAATATACGACTAGCAATATAGTAAGGCCAATTGATTCTGATCAGATTTTTCAGTGCGAATATAAGGTGTATCTTAGCTTGTTCGACACGAGATAAACCTCCTTTATTTGGTCGCAAGATTCGAGCCACAATCCATTGAAGAATGCGCTCTTCGGGACGTAATTTTCCAGCAATAACGCTTCTTGGAAATGAGTCACTATTCACAATGTGGTCCGGATAGGGCCTTTTCAGCATACTGTTCAAAGCAGTCTTGTACTCATATTGAGGCACTGTGTGAGAATCAGTAACCTCAAGAGGATGATCGTCCCCCTCAGCCACATTTAAGGTAAAAAAACTTAGACCATACTTCAGAGTTCAGAGTTACCTTTGCTGTGCCAATTTTGGAGTGACAGTCCTCACCTTCGAATTTTCCATGCAGACAAGTGTAGAACACACGAGTCAAATCTTCACTGTATTTGGCGTCACATTCCAGAAATCTGAGGATTCCTTGATGCTGCAGTAGAATAACTACTTGTTCGAGATGCAAGCGATTCGCGGTTGCCGTGTAGAATGCATGCTGCCTAACAACTGATCTATTGCTGATATCTTTGTTGAAGTTTTCAACAAGTGATGGAGGAACCAAGGATAATGCAGTAACAGGCTTGGAGGAGGAAGTTGAACCTCGTGTGCGCTTGCCGGTGTTTCTACGGATCAAGGAAGCCATGGATGCTGTTTTTGAAGATTTGATAAAATTTGAGAGCAATGGTTTTAGAGTGATTTTGAAGAGAGGAGAGATTATCCTTTTATAGATGGAGATTAGGGTTTTTGGGAAGTGGAAGAGACAAAGAAAAATAGGATTGAATAGGTGCAACTTACTAGAGTGTATGAAGACTAATGCACATTTAATGAGATGAAATGCAATTAGTGAGGACGTTGGAACGAAATGCAGGAAAAACTGAAAGTTTTTTTTTTAGCGAGCCGTCGACCATAACCACTGCATGCGTCGACGCATACTATTGGATTTTTGACAAATACAAAAGTGAACAGCGTGCGTCGACCTCTGTCCTGTTTTGGTCGACTCATAGTGTGTAAAAATGCATATTTTTGTATTTTTGTCCAATGCAGTGCTGCTGTTAATGCCTAATTATGATGCCACACAATATAGTACAACCAAGCAGATTATCATACATAAAGAGTGTCATACATATGCAATATAGGTCAAATTGATACATTTATAGATCATGAAAATTATTAGAGAGAGAGAGAAGTGGAACGATACCACCTCTATATCGGGAGCTTGGTAAACATATACTTGTGCTTGCAACAACACTCAATATGTTAGAAGTACAAGCATATAAAAGTCAAAGAGGAGAAGCGAAACTAGGCTATTTAAGACCCGCGGTCAGAAATATAGAGAATACCAAATTCTCGGCGGATATGAAAGAAAGGTTCAGTCGCTAGCGGCTTTGTAAAAATGTCTGCTAGCTGATTTTTGGTGTCATCATGTTCAAACATGACATCACCTTTCTCCACATGATCTCTAAGAAAGTGGTGTCGAATTTCTATGTGTTTAGTGCGCGAATGTAGCACGGGATTCTTGGTTAGGTTAATGGCACTAGTGTTGTCACAAAAGATAGGGACACGTTTTAATTTTAGATCAAAATCCAATCGTTGTTGCTTGAGCCACAAGACTTGTGCGCAACAATTACCGGCGACAACGTATTCCGCTTCGGCGGTTGACAAAGCAACTGAAACCTGTTTCTTGCTATGCCAACTGATCAAAGAGTTTGAAAAAAGGTGACAAGTGACACTAGTACTCTTCCTATCCAATTTGCAACCCGCAAAATCGGAATCGGAGAAACCTACCAAAGAGCAATCATTTCCCTTAGAATACCATAAACCATACATCGAGGTACCAGACAAATATCGAAGTATGCGTTTTACAGCTTTAAGATGGGATTCTTTGGGACATGACTGATACCTTGCGCACATGCATACACTAAACATGATATCAGGTCTGGAGGCAGTAAGATAGAGGAGAGAACCGATCATACCTCTATATTTCTTTACCTCTACATCCTTACCGCTTTCATCTTTACTCATGTTTGCGCATGTTGGCATAGGGGTGTCTATGGATTTGCATTTTGCCATGTCAAATCTCTTGAGGAGCTCCAAACAATATTTTGTTTGACTCACGAAAGTTCCTTCTTCAAGTTGCTTGATTTGTAACCCGAGAAAATATGTGAGTTCACCCATCATACTCATCTCGAATTCACCCTGCATAAGATCAAAAAACTCTCTCACAAGATTCATGTTAGTAGATCCAAAGATGATATCATCAACATATATTTGTACAAGTATTAGATGCTTTCCTTGACGTTTAAAGAAGAGGGTTGTGTCAACTTTTCCTCTTGAGTATCCTTGATCAAGTAAAAATTTTCTTAATCTCTCATACCAAGCTCTAGGAGCTTGTTTGAGACCATATAAAGCTCTTTTTAACTTGTAGACATGATCAGGATATTCATGAGACTCAAAACCCAGAGGTTGAGCGACATAAACTTCTTCATTTATGTATCCTTTAAGAAATGAACTTTTGACATCCATTTGAAATAACTTAAAATTCTTTGCACATGCAAAGGCAAGTAGAAGGCGTATAGCCTCGAGTCGGGCAACCGGCGCATAAGTTTCTTCATAGTCGATGCCTTCCTCTTGGTTATACCCTTGCGCGACTAAACGTGCCTTATTACGAGTTATTACTTCATTTTCATCTAACTTGTTCCTAAACACCCATCGGGTGCCGATTACTCGATGATCTCGCGGAGGAGGGACAAGGTCCCAAACCTCATTTCTAGTAAACTGATTTAGTTCCTCTTGCATTGATAGAAACCAGTGTTCATCGAGAAGGGCCTCTTTAGGGTTTTTAGGCTCAATTTGTGAGACGAAAGCGAAATGATAACAGAAATTACTTAGCTTAGATCAGGTTGTAACACCCTTTGAAATGTCTCCGAGGATATTGTCGATTGGATGATCTTTTGATGATTTCCAAGCTTGAGGAAGAGCGTCACTTGATGATGGACGATCTTCTCTTGCTTCTTCATGAAGTACACCACTTTCTTTCTCAACTTTGACTTGGTCGAGTTGATCAATTCTCGGCTCGGCCTCCTTGAGTATGTCTTCCATAGATGTACCTGCACCATGCACCAAACTACCTTTTCCGACATCTCTCGGATAAGACTCATCAAATGTTACATGTACCGACTCTTCTACAGTAAGCAATCTCTTGTTGTAAATTATATAAGTTTTGCTAGACATAGAGTATCCAAGGAAGATACCTTCGTCAGCCTTAGTGTCGAATTTTCCTAAATTTTCTTTTCCATTATTTAATACAAAGCATTTGCATCCGAAAACATGTAGGTGGGAAACGTTTGGCTTACGCCCTTTTAAGAGTTCATACGGAGTTTTGTTTAGAATGGGGCGGATGAGCACCCTATTCAAAACATAACATGCCGTACTAATGGCGTCGGCCCAGAAATATTTTGGCAACTTACTTTCATTGATCATTGTTCTCCCAAGTTCTTCTAAAATACGGTTTTTGCGCTCCACAACTCCGTTTTGTTGTGGAGTACGTGGAGCAGAGAAGTTATGATCAATGCCGTGATTGCCACAATATTCTTCAAATAAAAGATTTTCAAATTCACCTCCATGGTCACTTCTAATTGCAACTATGTTTGTGTTAAGTTTATTTTGTGAAAGTTTGGAAAACCTTTCGAAGGCGGCGAATGTATCACTCTTGCTTGCTAGGAAAATGGTCCAACAAAATCTAGAAAAATCGTCCACTATTACAAAACGGTAATAGTTTCCGCCTAGACTTTTAATTCTAGAAGGCCCAAATAAATCCATATGGAGAAGCTCGAGAGGTCTTGTAGTAGAAACGATATTTTTAGATTTAAATGAGATCCTCGTTTTCTTTCCCATTTGACAAGCATCACAAAGATGATCCTTCGTAAACTTAATTTTGGGAAGTCCTAGAACTAAATCTTTTGAAACCACTTTATTGAGCAAGTCAAAATTAACATGTGCTAAGCGCCTATGCCATAACCATGTGTCTTCACTCATTGTTATGAGGCATTTTTCACTTGTTAATGATACTTCATGTAAGTCAAGCATATAGACGTTATTTACTCGAAGTCCATTAAACATACTCTTCTTATCATCGTTGTGCACAATTTTACAACAATCTTTTGTAAAAGATACATTGTATCCTTTTTTGCATAATTGACTGATACTAAGAAGATTATGTTTAAGTCCTTCGACAAGCAATACATCCGATATAGTAGTGGAAAGAGGGTTACCTACACTTCCTTTACCGAGTATTGCTCTGCGATTGTTATCACCATAAGTTACATATCCTTTCTTCTTAGCCACAAAGTCAATGAAGAGGGATATGTCTCCTGACATATGCCTTGAGCAACCACTATCGAGAACCCATCTTCTCTCGGTGGTCTCGAGACATTGTGCCTACAAAACAATAATCAAAACGAGGAGGTACCCAAAGGCTCATTGGGTCCTAAGTTGTGAGTAGCAAAATGATTGCATTTGGGCAACCATTGATAAATGCCTTTAGGAATTAGAAATCTCCTAAGTCGGCATTTAGTAATGGAGTGTCCCTTTTTGCAACAATAGAGACATGAAAAATCAACATTTGAATTACTCTTGCTATCCTTTTCTCTTACAATGTATTTGTATTTTTGATATGGATTGACCATACTTTGACGAAAATTTGACTTATTGATAGCAAAAGTAATTTTGGGCTCAAGGGCCTTGTTGAGTTTGGCTTTTAGGCTTCTAACTTCTCCTTGCCAAATACAACAGGTGTCACACCCAAAGTTGACAATTTTACTTCTAAGGTCCTCGCAACCTGCTTTTGTGCTTTCCACCATAGATTCTTTTAATGCCTCAAGTTTCCTTTCGGATTCTTGTATTTTGTGCTCTAAGTGAGCAAATATTTTTCTATTTGAAGCAAGCCTCTTAAAGGCTTCTTTGGCTTCTTGGTGCAAAGAGTCAAAAGCATTTTGTAAATCATTGTAAGACATACTAGAAGAGTTTAAGTATTGAGAATGTCGTACCTGTTTCTTCTTTTTCTTTTGATGAGCGGAAAGGCAAAAGTTGACGGTTTCATCTTTGTCGCTTGAGCTCTCATCATCCGAGGAGTCGCTATCGCTCTCCCAAGCAATATAAGCTCTCCTTGGTTTTGATGATTTCTTTTGAGACTTACTTGACTCTTTTTCTTTCCCCTTTTTGTTCATCGGACAATCCGGTTTGTAGTGACTGGGCTTACCACAGGTATAACATGATCCTCTAGCTTTATTTCTTTTCGTATCATCACTTTTGGAGTTCCTTGATTGTCTCCGGAAGTTTACCAAGTTCTTCTCGGAGTGTTGTATGCCATTCTTTCTTACATAGCGGTTATACCGCTTTACGAACAGCCCCATGTCTTCATTTGTGTCATCTTCCTCGTCCTTTCTAGATGAATAATCAATAGCCTCTTTTGTTTGAGACTTCGAGGAGGAAGTCTTTAGAGCAATGTTTTTCTTCTCAACAACCTTTGCTTTATCTTTCTTTTCTTTTCTTTCATGATGATCAAGGCTCAATAGTACCTGCTCATGCTCTTGTAGTTTGCCAAATAACATTGTTAGATCTAAAATGGTGAGATCATTAGCTTCCTTGATGGCTGTCACTTTGGGCTGCCACTCCCTGTTAAGACATCTCAGAATTTTATTAGTCGCAACGTCATTGGTCACTGGCCTACCAAGAGAGTGTAACCTATTGATTAAATGAGTGAATCTTTTCTGCATGTCAGCAATGGTTTCCCCTTGCTCCATGTAGAAAAGATTGAACTCTTGCGTAAGAGTGTTAATTCTAGCAAGCTTAACGTCGTTAGTTCCTTCGTGGGCAATTTGTAAAGAGTCCCACATGGCTTTAACCGTTAAGTAATGGGAAACCCGATAATATTCGTCCACACCTAATGAAGATATCAGAATATTTTTGGCTTTCCAATCGTAATTATATTTCTTTTCATCATCCTCTGTCCATTGTGCTTCAGGCTTAGGCACTGTTTGATTATTAGCATCGGTCATAGTAATTTCAATAGGACCGTTGAGAATACCATTCCACACTTTCCTGTCTATGGAATTAATATGCACTCGCATACAGTCTTTCCAGTAACTATAGTTTTCCCCATTGAAAACGGGCGCTCTATTATAGGCCCCCTTAGGTTCGTTAGCCATATTCAATCGAAGTTGTATTTGAAGCACGTAATCAACCGGTGCTCCTGATACCACTTGTTAGACGTTGGCACAGATCTAGAAGGGGGGTTGAATAGATCCCTCTTTTACAAATTAGAGTTTTGAGTGGCGCTTACCAATTAAAATTGGTTTAAAAATATGTTTTAAAAATCGCGGAAGCAGCCGAGGAAAATCACGTCTAAACGAACCGTTATTGGAAAAACTAGATATGCGACAAGCTAATGAATTAGGATAATGACTTGCTTGAATTAACACACTTAATCACACTATATCAATTGGTTTTTAACACTTGTTGGTACAGCTGGTGCCAATGCACAACACAGCTCACAAACTAGAGCAAATTTGCTAAGTGACCTTGGTTTAGGCAATTTGTCGAACACTTGGTGTGCTGAGCACTCCAAGTGGATTTTTGGATTGAATGAGTAGCTATTAAAATCCTAGTGCAAGTTTATATAGCACTAATGTTTAACCAGTTCAGCTGCCCACTCAATTCAATATTCAGTTCGATAAAAAGTGCTTAAACAAAAATCACTTATTTTAAGCTAAAAAATGAAAAAGCAGAAAATCAAAGAACACAAGGATTTGTTGAGACAGTTCCCCCGCCGTCCTCGCTTCGGGGTACGTCTGCCCTCAATTCTAAAACTAGAATTGAGATTACTTGAATAGATATAACCTGTTGTAGAGTAGTTTATACAAAGGATGATAACAACTATACAAAACAATCCTTGTTGGTGTAGATAGAGCTATCACTCCTTGCTCCTTGATTCAAGATGAATCAAGTCTTCCGATCGTTGTGAATTGACCTCCGATTACAGCCCCTTTGTTGAATAACTTTCCGTTCTTCAAACCCTCGGCCCGGCTGATCTTAGACACCAACGAATCGAACCTGGATATGTCTTCAACACTTCACAGCCCTAGCTACTAGATTAATCAAACCACCGTTTATCAATCACCTTCGCACCGCTTGAATGTTGACCGAACAATCCGTATCAAAAACCCCCCAAATTCCTTGAATCTTGGAGGGCAAAACCTTCAGGTTTTATTCAAGAAAAAAACCTGTCACAAATCTCCACCCGAACCGGATCTTTAATTAACGGATTCGAACCTTATCACCTCGAACAAGACGCAATGCACCGCAAGAATTATTGTGTGTAATTTTGGTGTTGTGTTGTTTGAGGATGAAGATGAAGAGAGATGATAGCACCTATTTCACTTTTTCTTGTTCTTGACAATTTACTCAAAAATGAAAATTGTTCTTTTGTTAAGATGAACAAAAAAGCTATTTATAGTAATAGGCAAGTAAACTGAGAAAACAGGAATTCAAAATAGAAAGGGAAACTTCACTGGCTATTTTAACGAGCGAACGATCGACCATAGCAGGTCTATGCGTCGACGCATAGCCTGCAGATTTAGACACTTTCAGATATCTAACAGTATGCGTCGACCATAGGTCGGCGTGCGCTTAGCCGTGGGGCTACCAAAATGTGTAAGCGCTGAGTGTGTGGTCGACTCTTGGTGTGTCAGCTTCATGCGCTGACCTTGCGCTGACCTTGCCGTCGACGCATGGTTTTTATGCGCTTAGCAGTGAGAAATGATAAAACCCATGCGCTGACCCTATGGTCGATTCATGGCTTGAAAATCTGCAAAAATGAGAAAGTTTCTTGCTTTTGTACAGTTTATTGTGATTTCAAATACCTACCATATATTGCTCATGATAAAAAGGATATAGGAAGGATATAGTATGTTGAGTATTGTTTTACGACTCCGATTCATCCAAAGTTGTACTTTGTCATCATCGAAACCCGAGACCGTATGTTTGTGAGACATTTTGCACTCACATACTCCCCCTTTTTGATGATGACAACCTGTGCAAAACTTAACGAACACAACATACAATACCGTATTAAGCTCCCCCTATCTTTTGTAGTCGTAGCCGTTGTGATCTCTACTACTTGACTTTTCTCCCCCTTTGACAACATCAAAAAGAAACGGAGAATTGTAAAGTTTCGACAAGTTAACAAATAACAAAATATTCAACAGGTTATAAGTGAGCATACATCAATATTCACACAAAAATATTGAGAATGAGCAGAGAAATTGGAGTAAATAAAATCACTAGGGGCACAAAGAGTCATGACATAGCATATAATAGAAAGTAATAAACAACAGTTTGCAAGCAAACATATTACAAAGAAACATAATACAAAGAAATATAATGCAAATGCAAGACACAAAAATAAGCTAATGTCCTCGGCCTCGTCCGCGTCCACGCCCACACCTATCATAGTAGTAGGGATGACGTTGAGGATCTGCCAAGTCAGTTGAATTCTTCAGTAATATGGTTCAAGAAGTCAAGACTATCAGCTATGGCTCGTTCTTTCAGCTTGATGAGAGTGGACAAGGATCTCAAAACGAGCATCCAGCTCTGTGGAGATCCCATTGAGCCTTTCATTTTGAGCGTGTAGCTCACTTGCAAATTTGTTCCATTCTTTCATCTTGACCTTGCATAAAATTCTACTGTTGCTGCTGCATAGAATTCATGAAGCTTTGTTGGTCTAGTTGCATGATTGCATCATGTTTAGGATATCTAAGTTGTTTGACTGAGGAGGAGAAGGTGGTTCTTCAGAGTGTGCAGGATACGGCTTATATAAAGGTCCAAGAGTGGTCCAGCCCGTGTGTTGCCACTCACCCCAGCCCGGATTATGCTCTTGTTCAGTTGCCTCAGCTTGAGCTGTGTACGGAACCCAGTCAGTGTTTGTATAGGCCTGCTGTTCTGGTTTGTTGATAGGTATCCGAAGTCTCATATGATGCTGCTTCGACATGGTCTGCATGTTCTTCTTCTTCTTCTTCTTCTTCTTCTTAACTTCTTCTTCTTCTTCTTCTTCTTCTTCTTCTTCTTCTTCTTCTTCTTCTTCTTCTTCCTTCTTCTTCTTCTTCTTCTTCTTCTTCTTCATCTTCCTCATCTTCCTCTTCTTCATTCTCAGAAGTGCCATCAGATTCTTCAGCTGTTCTTGGGAGCATTTGATCTTCTATAGAAAATGTAGCTTCGACGTTCCTTATCCCAGAGATATCCCATCATAGACATAGTTTTTTGTGCTGAACATTTGGTCGGAGGATATTGGACGTGTATGGAAATGAAGGATAGGTGATGTCGGCTGCGGTAAGAACTTCTGAAATAAAGGATCCATAGGCAAGAGCAGTGCCTCTGCCAGAGTCTCTTAGAGTAAATATACGACTAGCAATATAGTAAGGCCAATTGATTCTGATCAGATTTTTCAGTGCGAATATAAGGTGTATCTTAGCTTGTTCGACACGAGGATAAACCTCCTTTATTTGGTCGCAAGATTCGAGCCACAATCCATTGAAGAATGCGCTCTTCGGGACGTAATTTTCCAGCAATAACGCTTCTTGGAAATGAGTCACTATTCACAATGTGGTCCGGGATAGGGCCTTTTCAGCATAACTGTTCAAAGCAGTCTTGTACTCATATTGAGGCACTGTGTGGGAATCAGTAACCTCAAGAGGAGGATCGTCCCCCCTCAGCCACATTTAAGGTAAAAAAACTTAGACCATACTTCAGAGTTCAGAGTTACCTTTGAGCTGTGCCAATTTTGGAGTGACAGTCCTCACCTTCGAATTTTCCATGCAGACAGTTGTGTAGAACACACGAGTCAAATCTTCACTGTATTTGGCGTCACATTCCAGAAATCTGAGGATTCCTTGATGCTGCAGTAGAATAACTACTTGTTTCGAGATGCAAGCGATTCGCGGTTGCCGTGTAGAATGCATGCTGCCTAACAACTGATCTCTTGCTGATATCTTTGTTGAAGTTTTCAACAAGTGATGGAGGAACCAAGGATAATGCAGTAACAGGCTTGGAGGAGGAAGTTGAACCTCGTGTGCGCTTGCCGGTGTTTCTACGGATCAAGGAAGCCATGGATGCTGTTTTTGAAGATTTGATAAAATTTGAGAGCAATGGTTTTGGAGTGATTTTGAAGAGAGGAGAGATTATCCTTTTATAGATGGAGATTAGGGTTTTTGGGAAGTGGAAGAGACAAAGAAAAATAGGATTGAATAGGTGCAACTTACTAGAGTGTATGGAGACTAATGCACAATTTAATGAGATGAAATGCAATTAGTGAGGAAGTTGGAACGAAATGCAGGAAAAACTGAAAGTTTTTTTTTTAGCGAGCCGTCGACCATAACCACTGCATGCATCGATGCATACTGTTGGATTTTTGACAAATACAAAAGTGAACAGCGTGCGTCGACCTCTGTCCTGTTTTGGTCGACTCATAGTGTGTAAAAATGCATATTTTTGTATTTTGTCCAATGCAGTTGCTGCTGTTAATGCCTAATTATGAAACCACACAATATAGTACAACCAAGCAGATCATCATACATAGAGAGTGTCATACACATGCGATATAGGTCCAAATTGATACATTTATAGATCATGAAAATTATTAGAGAGAGAGAGAAGTGGAACGATACCACCTCTATATCGGGAGCTTGGTAAACATATACTTGTGCTTGCAACAACACTCAATATGTTAGAAGTACAAGCATATAAAAGTCAAAGAGGAGAAGCGAAACTAGGCTATTTAAGACCCAACGGTCAGAAATATCGAGAATACCAAGTTCTCGACGGATATGAAAGAAAGGTTCAGTCGCTAGCGGCTTTGTAAAAATGTCTGCTAGCTGATTTTTGGTGTCAACATGTTCAAACATGACATCACCTTTCTCCACATGATCTCTAAGAAAGTGGTGTCGAATTTCTATGTGTTTAGTGCGCGAATGCAGCACGGGATTCTTGGTTAGGTTAATGCACTAGTGTTGTCACAAAAGATAGGAACACGTTCTAATTTTAGATCAAAATCCAATAGTTGTTGCTTTGAGCCACAAGACTTGTGCGCAACAATTACCGGCGGCAACGTATTCCGCTTCGGCGGTTTACAAAGCAACTGAAACCTGTTTCTTGCTATGGCCAACTGATCAAAGAGTTTGAAAAAAAGGTGACAAGTGCCACTAGTACTCTTCCTATCCAATTTGCAACCCGCAAAATTGGAATCGGAGAAACCTACCAAAGAGCAATCATTTCCCTTAGAATACCATAAAACCATACTTCGAGGGTACCAGACAAATATCGAAGTATGCGTTTTACAGCTTTAAGATGGGATTCTTTGGGACATGACTGATACGTTACGCACATGCATACACAAAACATGATATCAGGTCTGGAGGCAGTAAGATAGAGGAGAGAATCGATCATACCCTCTATATTTCTTTACCTCTACATCCTTACCCGCTTTCATCTTTACTCATGTTTGCGCATGTTGGCATAGGGGTGTCTATGGCTTTGCATTTTGCCATGTCAAAATCTCTTGAGGAGCTCCAAACAATATTTTGTTTGACTCACGAAAGTTCCTTCTTCAAGTTGCTTGATTTGTAACCCACCCATCATACTCATCTCGAATTCACCCTGCATAAGATCAAAAAACTCTCTCACAAGATTCATGTTAGTAGATCCAAAGATGATATCATCAACATATATTTGTACAAGTATTAGATGCTTTCCTTGACGTTTAAAGAAGAGGGTTGTGTCAACTTTTCCTCTTGAGTATCCTTGATCAAGTAAAAATTTGCTTAATCTCTCATACCAAGCTCTAGGAGCTTGTTTGAGACCATATAAAGCTCTTTTTAACTTGTAGACATGATCAGGATATTCATGAGACTCAAAACCCAGAGGTTGAGCGACATAAACTTCTTCATTTATGTATCCGTTAAGAATGAACTTTTGACATCCATTTGAAATAACTTAAAATTCTTTGCACATGCAAAGGCAAGTAGAAGGCGTATAGCCTCGAGTCGGGCAACCGGCGCATAAGTTTCTTCATAGTCGATGCCTTCCTCTTGGTTATACCCTTGCGCGAATAAACGCGCCTTATTACGAGTTATTACTCCATTTTCATCTAACTTGTTCCTAAAACACCCATCGGGTGCCGATTACTCGATGATATCGCGGAGGAGGGACAAGGTCCCAAACCTCATTTCTAGTAAACTGATTTAGTTCCTCTTGCATTGATAGAAACCAGTGTTCATCGAGAAGGGTCTCTTTAGGGTTTTTAGGCTCAATTTGTGAGACGAAAGCGAAGTGATAACAGAAATTACTTAGCTTAGATCGGGTTGTCACACCCTTTGAAATGTCTCCGAGGATATTGTCGATTGGATGATCTTTTGATGATTTCCAAGCTTGAGGAAGAGCGTCACTTGATGATGGACGATCTTCTCTTGCTTCTTCATGAAGTACACCACTTTCTTTCTCAACTTTGGCTTGGTCGAGTTGATCAATTCTCGGCTCGGCCTCCTTGAGTATGTCTTCCATAGATGTACCTGCACCATGCACCAAACTACCTTTTCCGACATCTCTCGGATAAGACTCATCAAATATTACATGTACCGACTCTTCTACAGTAAGCAATCTCTTGTTGTAAATTATATAAGTTTTGCTAGACATAGAGTATCCAAGGAAGATACCTTCGTCAGCCTTAGTGTCGAATTTTCCTAAATTTTCTTTTCCATTATTTAATACAAAGCATTTGCATCCGAAAACATGTAGGTGGGAAACGTTTGGCTTACGCCCTTTTAAGAGTTCATACGGAGTTTTGTTTAGAATGGGGCGGATGAGCACCCTATTCAAAACATAACATGCCGTACTAATGGCGTCGGCCCAGAAATATTTTGGCAACTTACTTTCATTGATCATTGTTCTCCCAAGTTCTTCTAAAATACGGTTTTTGCGCTCCACAACTCCGTTTTGTTGTGGAGTACGTGGAGCAGAGAAGTTATGATCAATGCCGTGATTGCCACAATATTCTTCAAATAAAAGATTTTCAAATTCACCTCCATGGTCACTTCTAATTGCAACTATGTTTGTGTTAAGTTTATTTTGTGAAAGTTTGGAAAACCTTTCGAAGGCGGCGAATGTATCACTCTTGCTTGCTAGGAAAATGGTCCAACAAAATCTAGAAAAATCGTCCACTATTACGAAACTGTAATAGTTTCCGCCTAGACTTTTAATTCTAGAAGGCCCAAATAAATCCATATGGAGAAGCTCGAGAGGTCATGTAGTAGAAACGATATTTTTAGATTTAAATGAGATCCTCGTTTTCTTTCCCATTTGACAAGCATCACAAAGATGATCCTTCGTAAACTTAATTTTGGGAAGTCCTAGAACTAAATCTTTTGAAACCACTTTATTGAGCAAGTCAAAATTAACATGTGCTAAGCGCCTATGCCATAACCATGTGTCTTCACTCATTGTTATGAGGCATTTTTCACTTGTTAATGATACTTCATGTAAGTCAAGCATATAGACGTTATTTACTCGAAGTCCATTAAACATACTCTTCTTATCATCGTTGTGCACAATTTTACAACAATCTTTTGTAAAAGATACATTGTATCCTTTTTTGCATAATTGACTGATACTAAGAAGATTATGTTTAAGTCCTTCGACAAGCAATACATCCGATATAGTAGTGGAAAGAGGGTTACCTACACTTCCTTTACCGAGTATTGCTCTGCGATTGTTATCACCATAAGTTACATATCCTTTCTTCTTAGCCACAAAGTCAATGAAGAGGGATATGTCTCCTGACATATGCCTTGAGCAACCACTATCGAGAACCCATCTTCTCTCGGTGGTCTCGAGACATTGTGCCTACAAAACAATAATCAAAACGAGGAGGTACCCAAAGGCTCATTGGGTCCTAAGTTGTGAGTAGCAAAATGATTGCATTTGGGCAACCATTGATAAATGCCTTTAGGAATTAGAAATCTCCTAAGTCGGCATTTAGTAATGGAGTGTCCCTTTTTGCAACAATAGAGACATGAAAAATCAACATTTGAATTACTCTTGCTATCCTTTTCTCTTACAATGTATTTGTATTTTTGATATGGATTGACCATACTTTGACGAAAATTTGACTTATTGATAGCAAAAGTAATTTTGGGCTCAAGGGCCTTGTTGAGTTTGGCTTTTAGGCTTCTAACTTCTCCTTGCCAAATACAACAGGTGTCACACCCAAAGTTGACAATTTTACTTCTAAGGTCCTCGCAACCTGCTTTTGTGCTTTCCACCATAGATTCTTTTAATGCCTCAAGTTTCCTTTCGGATTCTTGTATTTTGTGCTCTAAGTGAGCAAATATTTTTCTATTTGAAGCAAGCCTCTTAAAGGCTTCTTTGGCTTCTTGGTGCAAAGAGTCAAAAGCATTTTGTAAATCATTGTAAGACATACTAGAAGAGTTTAAGTATTGAGAATGTCGTACCTGTTTCTTCTTTTTCTTTTGATGAGCGGAAAGGCAAAAGTTGACGGTTTCATCTTTGTCGCTTGAGCTCTCATCATCCGAGGAGTCGCTATCGCTCTCCCAAGCAATATAAGCTCTCCTTGGTTTTGATGATTTCTTTTGAGACTTACTTGACTCTTTTTCTTTCCCCTTTTTGTTCATCGGACAATCCGGTTTGTAGTGACTGGGCTTACCACAGGTATAACATGATCCTCTAGCTTTATTTCTTTTCGTATCATCACTTTTGGAGTTCCTTGATTGTCTCCGGAAGTTTACCAAGTTCTTCTCGGAGTGTTGTATGCCATTCTTTCTTACATAGCGGTTATACCGCTTTACGAACAGCCCCATGTCTTCATTTGTGTCATCTTCCTCGTCCTTTCTAGATGAATAATCAATAGCCTCTTTTGTTTGAGACTTCGAGGAGGAAGTCTTTAGAGCAATGTTTTTCTTCTCAACAACCTTTGCTTTATCTTTCTTTTCTTTTCTTTCATGATGATCAAGGCTCAATAGTACCTGCTCATGCTCTTGTAGTTTGCCAAATAACATTGTTAGATCTAAAATGGTGAGATCATTAGCTTCCTTGATGGCTGTCACTTTGGGCTGCCACTCCCTGTTAAGACATCTCAGAATTTTATTAGTCGCAACGTCATTGGTCACTGGCCTACCAAGAGAGTGTAACCTATTGATTAAATGAGTGAATCTTTTCTGCATGTCAGCAATGGTTTCCCCTTGCTCCATGTAGAAAAGATTGAACTCTTGCGTAAGAGTGTTAATTCTAGCAAGCTTAACGTCGTTAGTTCCTTCGTGGGCAATTTGTAAAGAGTCCCACATGGCTTTAACCGTTAAGTAATGGGAAACCCGATAATATTCGTCCACACCTAATGAAGATATCAGAATATTTTTGGCTTTCCAATCGTAATTATATTTCTTTTCATCATCCTCTGTCCATTGTGCTTCAGGCTTAGGCACTGTTTGATTATTAGCATCGGTCATAGTAATTTCAATAGGACCGTTGAGAATACCATTCCACACTTTCCTGTCTATGGAATTAATATGCACTCGCATACAGTCTTTCCAGTAACTATAGTTTTCCCCATTGAAAACGGGCGCTCTATTATAGGCCCCCTTAGGTTCGTTAGCCATATTCAATCGAAGTTGTATTTGAAGCACGTAATCAACCGGTGCTCCTGATACCACTTGTTAGACGTTGGCACAGATCTAGAAGGGGGGTTGAATAGATCCCTCTTTTACAAATTAGAGTTTTGAGTGGCGCTTACCAATTAAAATTGGTTTAAAAATATGTTTTAAAAATCGCGGAAGCAGCCGAGGAAAATCACGTCTAAACGAACCGTTATTGGAAAAACTAGATATGCGACAAGCTAATGAATTAGGATAATGACTTGCTTGAATTAACACACTTAATCACACTATATCAATTGGTTTTTAACACTTGTTGGTACAGCTGGTGCCAATGCATAACACAGCTCACAAACTAGAGCAAATTTGCTAAGTGACCTTGGTTTAGGCAATTTGTCGAACACTTGGTGTGCTGAGCACTCCAAGTGGATTTTTGGATTGAATGAGTAGCTATTAAAATCCTAGTGCAAGTTTATATAGCACTAATGTTTAACCAGTTCAGCTGCCCACTCAATTCAATATTCAGTTCGATAAAAAGTGCTTAAACAAAAATCACTTATTTTAAGCTAAAAAATGAAAAAGCAGAAAATCAAAGAACACAAGGATTTGTTGAGACAGTTCCCCCGCCGTCCTCGCTTCGGGGTACGTCTGCCCTCAATTCTAAAACTAGAATTGAGATTACTTGAATAGATATAACCTGTTGTAGAGTAGTTTATACAAAGGATGATAACAACTATACAAAACAATCCTTGTTGGTGTAGATAGAGCTATCACTCCTTGCTCCTTGATTCAAGATGAATCAAGTCTTCCGATCGTTGTGAATTGACCTCCGATTACAGCCCCTTTGTTGAATAACTTTCCGTTCTTCAAACCCTCGGCCCGGCTGATCTTAGACACCAACGAATCGAACCTGGATATGTCTTCAACACTTCACAGCCCTAGCTACTAGATTAATCAAACCACCGTTTATCAATCACCTTCGCACCGCTTGAATGTTGACCGAACAATCCGTATCAAAAACCCCCAAATTCCTTGAATCTTGGAGGGCAAAACCTTCAGGTTTTATTCAAGAAAAAAACCTGTCACAAATCTCCACCCGAACCGGATCTTTAATTAACGGATTCGAACCTTATCACCTCGAACAAGACGCAATGCACCGCAAGAATTATTGTGTGTAATTTTGGTGTTGTGTTGTTTGAGGATGAAGATGAAGAGAGATGATAGCACCTATTTCACTTTTTCTTGTTCTTGACAATTTACTCAAAAATGAAAATTGTTCTTTTGTTAAGATGAACAAAAAAGCTATTTATAGTAATAGGCAAGTAAACTGAGAAAACAGGAATTCAAAATAGAAAGGGAAACTTCACTGGCTATTTTAACGAGCGAACGATCGACCATAGCAGGTCTATGCGTCGACGCATAGCCTGCAGATTTAGACACTTTCAGATATCTAACAGTATGCGTCGACCATAGGTCGGCGTGCGCTTAGCCGTGGGGCTACCAAAATGTGTAAGCGCTGAGTGTGTGGTCGACTCTTGGTGTGTCAGCTTCATGCGCTGACCTTGCGCTGACCTTGCCGTCGACGCATGGTTTTATGCGCTTAGCAGTGAGAAATGATAAAACCCATGCGCTGACCCTATGGTCGATTCATGGCTTGAAAATCTGCAAAAATGAGAAAGTTTCTTGCTTTTGTACAGTTTATTGTGATTTCAAATACCTACCATATATTGCTCATGATAAAAAGGATATAGGAAGGATATAGTATGTTGAGTATTGTTTTACGACTCCGATTCATCCAAAGTTGTACTTTGTCATCATCGAAACCCGAGACCGTATGTTTGTGAGACATTTTGCACTCACATACTCCCCCTTTTTGATGATGACAACCTGTGCAAAACTTAACGAACACAACATACAATACCGTATTAAGCTCCCCCTATCTTTTGTAGTCGTAGCCGTTGTGATCTCTACTACTTGACTTTTCTCCCCCTTTGACAACATCAAAAAGAAACGGAGAATTGTAAAGTTTCGACAAGTTAACAAATAACAAAATATTCAACAGGTTATAAGTGAGCATACATCAATATTCACACAAAATATTGAGAATGAGCAGAGAAATTGGAGTAAATAAAATCACTAGGGGCACAAAGAGTCATGACATAGCATATAATAGAAAGTAATAAACAACAGTTTGCAAGCAAACATATTACAAAGAAACATAATATAAAGAAATATAATGCAAATGCAAGACACAAAAATAAGCTAATGTCCTCGGCCTCGTCCGCGTCCACGCCCACACCTATCATAGTAGTAGGGATGACGTTGAGGATCTGCCAAGTCAGTGAATTCTTCAGTAATATGGTTCAAGAAGTCAAGACTATCAGCTATGGCTCGTTCTTCAGCTTGATGAGAGTGGACAAGGATCTCAAAACGAGCATCCAGCTCTGTGGAGATCCCATTGAGCCTTTCATTTTGAGCGTGTAGCTCACTGCAAATTTGTTCCATTCTTTCATCTTGACCTTGCATAAAATTCTACTGTTGCTGCTGCATAGAATTCATGAAGCTTTGTTGGTCTAGTTGCATTGATTGCATCATGTTTAGGATATCTAAGTTGTTTGACTGAGGAGGAGAAGGTGGTTCTTCAGAGTGTGCAGGATACGGCTTATATAAAGGTCCAAGAGTGGTCCAGCCCGTGTGTTGCCACTCACCCCAGCCCGGATTATGCTCTTGTTCAGTTGCCTCAGCTTGAGCTGTGTACGGAACCCAGTCAGTGTTTGTATAGGCCTGCTGTTCTGGTTGTTGATAGGTATCCGAAGTCTCATATGATGCTGCTTCGACATGGTCTGCATGTTCCTCTTCTTCTTCTTCTTCTTCTTCTTCTTCTTCTTCTTCTTCTTCTTCTTCTTCATCTTCTCTCATCTTCCTCTTCTTCATTCTCAGAAGTGCCATCAGATTCTTCAGCTGTTCTTGGAGCATTTGATCTTCTATAGAAAATGTAGCTTCGACGTTCCTTATCCCAGAGATATCCCATCATAGACATAGTTTTTGTGCTGAACATTTGGTCGGAGGATATGGACGTGTATGGAAATGAAGGATAGGTGATGTCGGCTGCGGTAAGAACTTCTGAAATAAAGGATCCATAGGCAAGAGCAGTGCCTCTGCCAGAGTCTCTTAGAGTAAATATACGACTAGCAATATAGTAAGGCCAATTGATTCTGATCAGATTTTTCAGTGCGAATATAAGGTGTATCTTAGCTTGTTCGACACGAGATAAACCTCCTTTATTTGGTCGCAAGATTCGAGCCACAATCCATTGAAGAATGCGCTCTTCGGGACGTAATTTTCCAGCAATAACGCTTCTTGGAAATGAGTCACTATTCACAATGTGGTCCGGATAGGGCCTTTTCAGCATACTGTTCAAAGCAGTCTTGTACTCATATTGAGGCACTGTGTGGGAATCAGTAACCTCAAGAGGAGGATCGTCCCCCTCAGCCACATTTAAGGTAAAAAAACTTAGACCATACTTCAGAGTTCAGAGTTACCTTTGCTGTGCCAATTTTGGAGTGACAGTCCTCACCTTCGAATTTTCCATGCAGACAGGTGTAGAACACACGAGTCAAATCTTCACTGTATTTGGCGTCACATTCCAGAAATTTGAGGATTCCTTGATGCTGCAGTAGAATAACTACTTGTTCGAGATGCAAGCGATTCGCGGTTGCCGTGTAGAATGCATGCTGCCTAACAACTGATCTCTTGCTGATATCTTTGTTGAAGTTTTCAACAAGTGATGGAGGAACCAAGGATAATGCAGTAACAGGCTTGGAGGAGGAAGTTGAACCTCGTGTGCGCTTGCCGGTGTTTCTACGGATCAAGGAAGCCATGGATGCTGTTTTTGAAGATTTGATAAAATTTGAGAGCAATGGTTTTGGAGTGATTTTGAAGAGAGGAGAGATTATCCTTTTATAGATGGAGATTAGGGTTTTTGGGAAGTGGAAGAGACAAAGAAAAATAGGATTGAATAGGTGCAACTTACTAGAGTGTATGGAGACTAATGCACATTTAATGAGATGAAATGCAATTAGTGAGGAAGTTGGAACGAAATGCAGGAAAAACTGAAAGTTTTTTTTTAGCGAGCCGTCGACCATAACCACTGCATGCATCGATGCATACTGTTGGATTTTTGACAAATACAAAAGTGAACAGCGTGCGTCGACCTCTGTCCTGTTTTGGTCGACTCATAGTGTGTAAAAATGCATATTTCTGTATTTTGTCCAATGCAGTGCTGCTGTTAATGCCTAATTATGAAACCACACAATATAGTACAACCAAGCAGATCATCATACATAGAGAGTGTCATACACATGCGATATAGGTCAAATTGATACATTTATAGATCATGAAAATTATTAGAGAGAGAGAGAAGTGGAACGATACCACCTCTATATCGGGAGCTTGGTAAACATATACTTGTGCTTGCAACAACACTCAATATGTTAGAAGTACAAGCATATAAAAGTCAAAGAGGAGAAGCGAAACTAGGCTATTTAAGACCCACGGTCAGAAATATCGAGAATACCAAGTTCTCGACGGATATGAAAGAAAGGTTCAGTCGCTAGCGGCTTTGTAAAAATGTCTGCTAGCTGATTTTTGGTGTCAACATGTTCAAACATGACATCACCTTTCTCCACATGATCTCTAAGAAAGTGGTGTCGAATTTCTATGTGTTTAGTGCGCGAATGCAGCACGGGATTCTTGGTTAGGTTAATGGCACTAGTGTTGTCACAAAAGATAGGAACACGTTCTAATTTTAGATCAAAATCCAATAGTTGTTGCTTGAGCCACAAGACTTGTGCGCAACAATTACCGGCGGCAACGTATTCCGCTTCGGCGGTTGACAAAGCAACTGAAACCTGTTTCTTGCTATGCCAACTGATCAAAGAGTTTGAAAAAAGGTGACAAGTGCCACTAGTACTCTTCCTATCCAATTTGCAACCCGCAAAATCGGAATCGGAGAAACCTACCAAAGAGCAATCATTTCCCTTAGAATACCATAAACCATACTTCGAGGTACCAGACAAATATCGAAGTATGCGTTTTACAGCTTTAAGATGGGATTCTTTGGGACATGACTGATACGTTACGCACATGCATACACAAAACATGATATCAGGTCTGGAGGCAGTAAGATAGAGGAGAGAATCGATCATACCTCTATATTTCTTTACCTCTACATCCTTACCGCTTTCATCTTTACTCATGTTTGCGCATGTTGGCATAGGGGTGTCTATGGCTTTGCATTTTGCCATGTCAAATCTCTTGAGGAGCTCCAAACAATATTTTGTTTGACTCACGAAAGTTCCTTCTTCAAGTTGCTTGATTTGTAACCCGAGAAAATATGTGAGTTCACCCATCATACTCATCTCGAATTCACCCTGCATAAGATCAAAAAACTCTCTCACAAGATTCATGTTAGTAGATCCAAAGATGATATCATCAACATATATTTGTACAAGTATTAGATGCTTTCCTTGACGTTTAAAGAAGAGGGTTGTGTCAACTTTTCCTCTTGAGTATCCTTGATCAAGTAAAAATTTGCTTAATCTCTCATACCAAGCTCTAGGAGCTTGTTTGAGACCATATAAAGCTCTTTTTAACTTGTAGACATGATCAGGATATTCATGAGACTCAAAACCCAGAGGTTGAGCGACATAAACTTCTTCATTTATGTATCCGTTAAGAAATGAACTTTTGACATCCATTTGAAATAACTTAAAATTCTTTGCACATGCAAAGGCAAGTAGAAGGCGTATAGCCTCGAGTCGGGCAACCGGCGCATAAGTTTCTTCATAGTCGATGCCTTCCTCTTGGTTATACCCTTGCGCGAATAAACGCGCCTTATTACGAGTTATTACTCCATTTTCATCTAACTTGTTCCTAAACACCCATCGGGTGCCGATTACTCGATGATATCGCGGAGGAGGGACAAGGTCCCAAACCTCATTTCTAGTAAACTGATTTAGTTCCTCTTGCATTGATAGAAACCAGTGTTCATCGAGAAGGGTCTCTTTAGGGTTTTTAGGCTCAATTTGTGAGACGAAAGCGAAGTGATAACAGAAATTACTTAGCTTAGATCGGGTTGTCACACCCTTTGAAATGTCTCCGAGGATATTGTCGATTGGATGATCTTTTGATGATTTCCAAGCTTGAGGAAGAGCGTCACTTGATGATGGACGATCTTCTCTTGCTTCTTCATGAAGTACACCACTTTCTTTCTCAACTTTGGCTTGGTCGAGTTGATCAATTCTCGGCTCGGCCTCCTTGAGTATGTCTTCCATAGATGTACCTGCACCATGCACCAAACTACCTTTTCCGACATCTCTCGGATAAGACTCATCAAATATTACATGTACCGACTCTTCTACAGTAAGCAATCTCTTGTTGTAAATTCTATAAGCTTTGCTAGACATAGAGTATCCAAGGAAGATACCTTCGTCAGCCTTAGCGTCGAATTTTCCTAAATTTTCTTTTCCATTATTTAATACAAAGCATTTGCATCCGAAAACATGTAGGTGGGAAACGTTTGGCTTACTCCCTTTTAAGAGTTCATACGGAGTTTTGTTTAGAATGGGGCGGATGAGCACCCTATTCAAAACATAACATGCCGTACTAATGGCGTCGGCCCAGAAATATTTTGGCAACTTACTTTCATTGATCATTGTTCTCCCAAGTTCTTCTAAAATACGGTTTTTGCGCTCCACAACTCCGTTTTGTTGTGGAGTACGTGGAGCAGAGAAGTTATGATCAATGCCGTGATTGCCACAATATTCTTCAAATAAAAGTTTTTCAAATTCACCTCCATGGTCACTTCTAATTGCAACCATGTTTGTGTTAAGTTTATTTTGTGAAAGTTTGGAAAACCTTTCGAAGGCGGCGAATGTATCACTCTTGCTTGCTAGGAAAATGGTCCAACAAAATCTAGAAAAATCGTCCACTATTACAAAACCGTAATAGTTTCCGCCTAGACTTTTAATTCTAGAAGGCCCAAATAAATCCATATGGAGAAGCTCGAGAGGTCTTGTAGTAGAAACGATATTTTTAGATTTAAATGAGATCCTCGTTTTCTTTCCCATTTGACAAGCATCACAAAGATGATCCTTCGTAAACTTAATTTTGGGAAGTCCTAGAACTAAATCTTTTGAAACCACTTTATTGAGCAAGTCAAAATTAACATGTGCTAAGCGCCTATGCCATAACCATGTGTCTTCACTCATTGTTATGAGGCATTTGTCACTTGTTAATGATACTTCATGTAAGTCAAGCATATAGACGTTATTTACTCGAAGTCCATTAAACATACTCTTCTTATCATCATTGTGCATAATTTTACAACAATCTTTTGTAAAAGACACATTGTATCCTTTGTCGCATAATTGACTGATACTAAGAAGATTATGTTTAAGTCCTTCGACAAGCAATACATCCGATATAGTAGTGGAAAGAGGGTTACCTACACTTCCTTTACCGAGTATTGCTCTGCGATTGTTATCACCATAAGTTACATATCCTTTCTTCTTAGCCACAAAGTCAATGAAGAGGGATATGTCTCCTGACATATGCCTTGAGCAACCACTATCGAGAACCCATCTTCTCTCGGTGGTCTCGAGACATTGTGCCTACAAAACAATAATCAAAACGAGGAGGTACCCAAAGGCTCATTGGGTCCTAAGTTGTGAGTAGCAAAATGATTGCATTTGGGCAACCATTGATAAATGCCTTTAGGAATTAGAAATCTCCTAAGTCGGCATTTAGTAATGTAGTGTCCCTTTTTGCAACAATAGAGACATGAAAAATCAACATTTGAATTACTCTTGCTATCCTTTTCTCTTACAATGTATTTGTATTTTTGATATTGATTGACCATACTTTGACGAAAATTTGACTTATTGATAGCAAAAGTAATTTTGGGCTCAAGGGCCTTGTTGAGTTTGGCTTTTAGGCTTCTAACTTCTCCTTGCCAAATACAACAGGTGTCACACCCAAAGTTGACAATTTTACTTCTAAGGTCCTCGCAACCTGCTTTTGTGCTTTCCACCATAGATTCTTTTAATGCCTCATGTTTCCTTTCGGATTCTTGTATTTTGTGCTCTAAGTGAGCAAATATTTTTCTATTTGAAGCAAGCCTCTTAAAGGCTTCTTTGGCTTCTTGGTGCAAAGAGTCAAAAGCATTTTGTAAATCATTGTAAGACATACTAGAAGAGTTTAAGTATTGAGAATGTCGTACCTGTTTCTTCTTTTTCTTTTGATGAGCGGAAAGGCAAAAGTTGACGGTTTCATCTTTGTCGCTTGAGCTCTCATCATCCGAGGAGTCGCTATCGCTCTCCCAAGCAATATAATCTCTCCTTGGTTTTGATGATTTCTTTTGAGACTTACTTGACTCTTTTTCTTTTCCCTTTTTGTTCATCGGACAATCCGGTTTGTAGTGACTGGGCTTACCACAGGTATAACATGATCCTCTAGCTTTATTTCTTTTCGTATCATCACTTTTGGAGTTCCTTGATTGTCTCCGGAAGATTACCAAGTTCTTCTCGGAGTGTTGTATTCCATTCTTTCTTACATAGCGGTTATACCGCTTTACGAACAGCCCCATGTCTTCATTTGTGTCATCTTCCTCGTCCTTGCTAGATGAATAATCAATAGCCTCTTTTGTTTGAGACTTCGAGGAGGAAGTCTTTAGAGCAATGTTTTTCTTCTCAACAACCTTTGCTTTATCTTTCTTTTCTTTTCTTTCATGATGATCAAGGCTCAATAGTACCTGCTCATGCTCTTGTAGTTTGCCAAATAACATTGTTAGATCTAAAATGGTGAGATCATTAGCTTCCTTGATGGCTGTTACTTTGGGCTGCCACTCCCTGTTAAGACATCTTAGAATTTTATTAGTCGCAACGTCATTGGTCACTGGCCTACCAAGAGAGTGTAACCTATTGATTAAATGAGTGAATCTTTTCTGCATGTCAGCAATGGTTTCCCCTTGCTCCATGTAGAAAAGATCGAACTCTTGCGTAAGAGTGTTAATTCTAGCAAGCTTAACGTCGTTAGTTCCTTCATGGGCAATTTGTAAAGAGTCCCACATGGCTTTAGCCGTTAAGCAATGGGAAACCCGATAATATTCGTCCACACCTAATGAAGATATCAGAATATTTTTGGCTTTCCAATCGTAATTATATTTCTTTTCATCATCCTCTGTCCACTGTGCTTCAGGCTTAGGCACTGTTTGATTATTCGCATCGGTCATAGTAATTTCAATAGGACCGTTGAGAATAACATTCCACACTTTCCTGTCTATGGAATTAATATGCACTCGCATACAGTCTTTCCAGTAACTATAGTTTTCCCCATTGAAAATGGGCGCTCTATTATAGGCCCCCTTAGGTTCGTTAGCCATATTCAATCGAAGTTGTATTTGAAGCACGTAATCAACCGATGCTCCTGATACCACTTGTTAGACGTTGGCACAGATCTAGAAGGGGGGTTGAATAGATCCATCTTTTACAAATTAGAGTTTTGAGTGGCGCTTACCAATTAAAATTGGTTTAAAAATATATTTTAAAAATCGCGGAAGCAGCCGAGGAAAATCACGTCTAAACGAACCGTTATTGGAAAAACCAGATATGCGACAAGCTAATGGATTAGGATAATGACTTGCTTGAATTAACACACTTAATCACACTATATCAATTGGTTTTTAACACTTGTTGGTACAGCTGGTGCCAATGCACAACACAGCTCACAAACTAGAGCAAATTTGCTAAGTGACCTTGGTTTAGGCAATTTGTCGAACACTTGGTGTGCTGAGCACTCCAAGTGGATTTTTGGATTGAATGAGTAGCTATTAAAATCCTAGTGCAAGTTTATATAGCACTAATGTTTAACCAGTTCAGCTGCCCACTCAATTCAATATTCAGTTCGATAAAAAGTGCTTAAACAAAAATCACTTATTTTAAGCTAAAAAATGAAAAAGCAGAAAATCAAAGAACACAAGGATTTGTTGAGGCAGTTCCTCCGCCGTCCTCGCTTCGGGGTACGTCTGCCCTCAATTCTAAAACTAGAATTGAGATTACTTGAATAGATATAACCTGTTGTAGAGTAGTTTATACAAAGGATGATAACAACTATACAAAACAATCCTTGTTGGGGTAGATAGAGCTATCACTCCTTGCTCCTTGATTCAAGATGAATCAAGTCTTCCCATCGTTGTGAATTGACCTCCGATTACAGCCCCTTTGTTGAATAACTTTCCGTTCTTCAAACCCTCGGCCCGACTGATCTTAGACACCAACGAATCGAACCCGGATATGTCTTCAACACTTCACAGCCCTAGCTACTAGATTGATCAAACCACCGTTTATCAATCACCTTCGCACCGCTTGAATGTTGACCGAACAATCCGTATCAAAAACCCCCAAATTCCTTGAATCTTGGAGGGCAAAACCTTCAGATTTTATTCAAGAAAAAAACCTGCCGCAAATCTCCACCCGAACCGGATCTTTAATCAACGGATTCGAACCTTATCACCTCGAACGAGACGCAATGCACCGCAAGAATTATTGTGTGTAACTTTGGTGTTGTGTTGTTTGAGGATGAAGATGAAGAGAGATGATAGCACCTATTTCACTTTTTCTTGTTCTTGACAATTTACTCAAAAATGAAAATTGTTCTTTTGTTAAGATGAACAAAAAAGCTATTTATAGTAATAGGCAAGTAAACTGACAAAACAGGAATTCAAAATAGAAAGGGAAACTTCACTGGCTGTTTTAACGAGCGAACGATCGACCATAGCAGGTCTATGCGTTGACGCATAGCCTGTAGATTTAGACACTTTCATATATCTAACAGTATGCGTCGACCATAGGTCGGCGTGCGCTTAGCCGTGGGGCTACCAAAATGTGTAAGCGCTGAGTGTGTGGTCGACTCTTGGTGTGTCAGCTTCATGCGCTGACCTTGCCGTCGACGCATGGTTTTATGCGCTTAGCAGTGAGAAATGATAAAAGCCATGCGCTGACCCTATGGTCGACTCATGGCTTGAAAGTCTGCAAAAATGAGAAAGTTTCTTGCTTTTGTACAGTTTATTGTGATTTCAAATACCTACCATATATTGCTCATGATGAAAAGGATATAGGAAGGATATAGTATGTTGAGTATTGTTTGACGACTCCGATTCATCCGAAGTTGTACTTTGTCATCATCGAAACCCGAGACCGTATGTTTGTGAGACATTTTGCACTCACACTTTGTTCTCGTTCAACTTTTCCTCTCAAGCAAAATCTCCAAAAAAATCCACACCCACTTCAACATCTCTCTGTTTCCATTTTTAAACCCTTCCCAATTGGTTCTATCGAACAAATTCGAAGGATTTGGTCTAGGTTTTTATTACTGGTTTTCTTCGTCGCGGTGGATTCAGCAAATTCACCGCGAGTTTTTTTAACAGCGGCGACATTCGAAAGAGTAAAAAGAAGGATCCAAATGCGAAATGAAATGAACAGGTGAATCGGAAAAAGTGTCATGAACAACATCAAAAGCCGAGAAATGAGCGAAAACATGAACCTGACAAGGGATATGAAATCTACTATTATTATCGGGGTGAGGTTTAGTTTGAACGATGGCTGAAATGGGTTCACTGTGGTAGTTGAATCTGAGAGTGATGACGGTTTCTGGTTCGGTTTGTGAGTGGGTTTCGGCGAGTTTTACTGAAGGTGTTTCTGGATTTGGATTAAATGGTGATAAAAATGTTGGTTTAATGGAGTTTGATAATGGAAATGGGTCTCACGATTTGGAAGTTGAAAGATAGTGAACGGGTCTGGATTTCAGAAGTTGTTTGTGGTTTGAAGATACGATGAAGGGGTAGTGGTGGAAACGGGTTTGGTGTTTGAGTTTGAGGAAATGAAGTTTATGGAATTTCAAATGGAAGAAAAAGAAGGGAGCTTATATGATTAATGGAGAAACTGCGGAGGTTCTGCGACGAAAGGGGTTTACGGCTGATGAAGGTTTGGAATTTCTGGAAATGGGTTTGCAGATTTTAGATGGGTTGATGAATGAAGAACAGTGCGACTAGGTTTAGGTCTTTTTCCGGATTCGTAGAAGTTCTTCTTCTACCTTATTTTATTTTTCTGCTCTGTTTTGAGTTTTTGTTTGGAAATATGAAGGTTGAGGCGGAGTTGGGTGTTGAAAGGATGATGAGTTTGTTGTTGGTGAAGAAGAACATGGTGAAGGTTGTTGGAGATTGGTGAAGTTGATGATGATGGTGGCTGCCTAGGGTTTTTGGTTGGGCGGCTAGGGTTGTTTAGGGTTAGGGTTGTCTGAAGATTGATGATAATGAATAGTGGCAGTATATATAGGCATTTGACACGTGGCTTGCTTGACTGATTAAGTGATAAATTGATGATGCTGATTAATTAAAGCTAAAAATTGACTAATTTGATTTCTTAATGATAATTGCTGATGATTACCGTTAACTCTAAAAAACTAATACTAATTAAAATCCTAATTAATAATATCTAATAAATTCTAATAACTAATCTAAACTAATAAGTCTACTCCTAAACAATTAATTTAAACAAAATCTAATTTACTAAAAGAAGATAATTCTAAAGAAGATTCTAAAATAAATAAAAACCTAATATTCTAAAGAAACCTATTTTCTAAATAAAACAACTATTCTAAACTATTAAAAAAACAAAATATAATATTTAAAAACTATTCAAAATGCTATATTAAAAAAAAATAAAAATCTATTCTCTAAACAAAATCTAAATAAAACTATAAAGCAGGAAATAAGAATAAAAATCACACAAAGCAGTGAAACAACAACGGAAAGATCGAGCGAACACCGAAACGCAACCGAAATCAGCATAGACTAAACCACCAGAAAGAGCAACCTCTGTTCGATTCCAAAATAAATCTCCTTATTTGAACTGGTTTGAATCGCTCGAAACGCGAGTAATGGGTCTGTAATCCCGATAAATCACTTTGACTGACAAAATGCACAGTATGCGATAAATGATATGCAGATGCAAATGAAATGAAACATAAGCCAAATTACTGAAAAATGTTGGTAAAATTTTGGGGTACAACAAACACAAGACCAAAATAATTCTTCAATTTTCTGATCATGGCTGCTCGTGACAACAATCTTGATGCTCATAACTCTGCTTTCCTCCTCATCAGCAAGACCGATGCTGAAGAGGCCTCCAAATCTCATGGCAGCGACGTCCTCCAACGAAGGGACGACGCCACAACTTCTCCATCCCCCGTTCGTGCAGATCAAGGCAATGCCCCACTTGTCCCGTAGCACCTTCCAGTTCAAGTTTCGTCCAACGCCGACCCGATCATGGCGGTCCTCCTCGAGGTTCTCAACAAAACCAACCTCCTGATACTCAACTAGAGCACGATGATTGAAACATTGGAAGAATCTCGTCACCCAAGATCCCCTCCACCTAGGAAGGAGCGTCAGCATCGACAGAGCCCCCCTCCCCATCGCAAGAGGAATTGCCAAACGCCACTAGAACCCGAGACCTTGACCGACCGTAAACGCGACCAGATTTCTCCCCGGAACTAGCATTCCCCGCAGCCCAAGAGGACCCGAAGAGGACATCAGGTAGAATCTCCATGTTCGCCACCCAGATCCAAGGGCCGAGCACATACCCTATCTCCGCGACGAGGCCACCATCCCACTTATAGACGTGATGCTCGCTCCCCCTCTTAGACCAGCAACAGCAGCGATAACGAGCCTCACTGCCCGTTGTCCTAGGAAATATTAGCCATGCGCCTCCCAAAGAGACTAGAGAAACCCCCTTCTCTAGGCACATACAACAGAACAACTGACCCTGACGAGCACGTTGAAAACATCAATGTGTTGCGCGACTATCGTGGCATTCGGAGTGCCATCAAGTGCAGATTATTCCTGACCACACTCAGGAAGGGGGCAATGACCTGGTACAAAGGACTCCCTGATGACTCCATCACCTTGTGGAGGCAACAAAGAAGACTCTTCTCCAGACATTTCATGGCTTCTCGTTGACATCTGAAGATCAAAGCCTCCCTCGAGGCCATCATTAAGGGCATGGATGAACCCCTATGAGCCTACATTGAAAGTTTCAATAAGGAGGCCGTCCAAGTCTCCACCACTGATGACATAAAGAGGTTACTGCTAGAGCGCGGGCTTTGTCCCTGCACAGACTTTGCCAAAGCTATAAGCCTTCGGCCCCTGGAAACACTGGATGCTTTTCTCCTCAAAGCTCAGTCGTACATTTTTTACGAGGAGAAAGAGGCTTTCAGCTCTGCTCGTGAATCCAGACACAGGGAGAATGCTCGTCCAAACAAGATCAACAAGCCCTAAACATCCCGTCGAGGAGATAAAAAACGAGAAGACCATCCCTGCGAGATTTGGGACAACAAGGGGCACTCCAGAAGGTTCCATGAATACACCCCCCTAAGAGTCTCGAGGGATAAGATCCTCACTGAGTGCACCAACTCAGAATTTTGCTGGGCAGGGGTCCGACTCCCAAAGTAGATGTCGTCCAAACCGAACACCGATAAGTCCAAATACAGCCAGTTCCACAAGAGCCAAGGACATACGATGGATGATTGCATCCACTTGAAGGATGCCATTGAAATACTTATCAGGAACGTACATCTGAAGTAGTTCACCAAGCGAAAGGAAGCTCCCCGACCAGAAGCCCAAGAAGCCCAGAAGGTCGAGGAAGAAACACCTTCCTCCGGATAAACCAGCCTATACGTCGCCACGAGCATCTCACGACCTGAAGATTTATGCGTTCCCGATGGACTCTCCGCCCCTCCGTATTTTTCCATGCACAACCCATGGGAGACATTCCCCTCCTCCATGGTCATATCTGGAGGAGGTTTCAACAAAGTGACGGTAGGATCTGTTAAGAGGAAATTTGAGCACCTCATCCGCAACAGTTCAAATTGGAACTCCACCCTCGACAGGATCAGGGGAGAGTCTGTCCCCATTTTCTTATAACGCGAGGAGCACCTCGACGAAGCCCCCAACACCAACACCCATCTTCTTGTTAGGGCTCAGATGGCGAACTTTGATGCCCGACAAATCCTCGATGATCAAGAAAGTGTTAGAAAATGGCACGGATCTAGAAGGGGGGTTGAATAGATCCCAATTAAAAATTCAGTCAGCGCTTAGCAATTAGAAAATTGGTTTTAAAAAATGTTTTCAAATGCGGAAGCGGCCATGGAAAAATTACGTCTAAACCGAACCGTTATTAGAAGACTGGATATGCGTCTAGCCTATAGAAAAGATAATGAGAAATTAGATTCAACACACTAGTCACACTATCAATGATTTTACCACTAATTAGTAGGACTAGTACCAATGTTCCACAATGCCCACAAAATATGCAAATAGCCCAAGTAAATTTTGGTGTAGGCAATTTATCAAACAGTTGGTGTGCGAGGAACTCCAAGTGAGCTTTGACTTGAGTAAGTAGCTTTAAATTCCTTGTACAATATATTATTGCACTAGAGTTCAAAACAGTGATAAGCACTTACTCAATTCAACACTAATTTCAATAAAACTACTTATACTAAAATCACTTAATTTTTAAGCCAAAAATGAAAGTGCTGAAAAGTAAAGGAGACAAAGATTTGTTGAGGCAGTTCCCCCGCCGTCCTCGCTTCGGGGTACGCCTGCCCTCAATTCTAATAATAGAATTGAGATAAATATAATAGATATCACCTGTAGAGTTGAAATGTTTATACAAGAATCGATAAGCAAAATATACAAACAAGCCCTCTTGATGTTGATGATGCTTTCGCTTCTTGTTCCTTGATTCGAGTCGAATCAAGTTCTCTAATTGTTGTGAGTAGACCTTCGATTTCAGCCCCTTTATTGAACAACCTTCCGTTCTTCAAACCCTTGGCCCGGCTGATCTCAAACACACACAAATCAAACCCGTAACTCTCTTGAACACTTCACCAATTCCCGCTACTAGATTGACGAAGCCTTTCGCTTCTCAATCACCTTCGCTTAACTGAAGTTGGTAGAGACGATCCGTACCAAAAACCCCCAAATTCTCCGAATCTTGGAGGACAAAACCCTTAAGGTTTTATTCAAGAAACACCTGCCACAAAAATCAACCCGAACCGGATTTCCGATCAACGGCTTCGGACCTTATCACCTTGAACAAACCACAAGAACTCCAAGAATTATTGTGTGTAATTGTTGTGTTGTGAGCTATTGAGGATGAAGATGAAGAAATTTGATGGCACCTATTTCACGTTTCTTGTTGGTTTGCAATTGACTCAAAATCTCAATTGTAATCAATAAAAATGAACAAAACTTCTATATATAGTAACCAACCAACCAACACACTTAATAGCTTTTCAACCAAAGTGGAAAGTCTTCACTAACAGCATAAACAAGCGAACGGTCGACCATAGCAGGACTATGTATCGACGTATAGCCTGCAGTTAAAGGCAATTTTAAAAGTCTTAACAGTATGCATCGACCACAGGTCGGCGTGCGCCGACTAGTGGAAAATTGCACTGCTTCATGCGCCGACCCTGTGGTCGACCATAGGTCAGCGTGCACCGACCAATGGGAAAATGCACTACTCCATGCGCTGACCTGTGGTCGACTCAAAGCTTGCAAATCTGAAAAAAATGCATATCTTTGTGGTTTTTATACATCTAGACATAACCAATGATCTTCCACATATATTGAATTGAATATGACAAGTTAGATGGATATAAGAAGGATATGAGAGGTGAAATATTGCATTTGTCTTGTAAAGGTAGAGCCAATAAAGTCGATTTATCCATGGTTGCGTTTTGTCATCATCGAAACTCAAGAACGTGTGTTATATGAGGGTTTGCCCTCACAGGAAGCTCTGTCGACATTATGTACTCCCAGCTGTTCTCCACTCTCCAGCTGGACGAATTACATTTGACTCCCTATATGGGCTCTATCCTACAAGGTTTTAATAAATCGATGACAAATCCCTGGGGTTATGTTGAGATGATCGTTACCTTCGGATCTGCGGAGACAGTTAGATCAATCAAAGTACAGTTCCTGGTGATAGACTTCCTGTCATTATACCAGTGCATCTTCAGGCGACCAACTCTGGTCGAACTGGTGGTCGTACCTTCAACGGTACACCTGAAGATGAAATATTACACCTCTAAAGGCCTCTTCACAACCTTACATGAGGATATAGAAGCCATAAGGAGATGTTTTGAAGCAGTGGCAAAGGGACTGAATGCAATTGCCGCCAGACCGAAGACTCCTGCCTAGTCGCCTCTGCCCAGCAGCTCCGACGAAGCAAATCCGCTCCCCGCGTCATTTCCATCGATCTCGATAGCTGCTTCTCTAAAGAAGACCATAAGACTCATATGACAAAGGGAAAGGAGGTTCAGTCACCTTCGAGCATCCCCTCCAGTAGCAGCGAAACCGCCCATCCTATGCGCCCCATTGTAGATGGAGAATTCGAGCTTGTCCCACTCGACGACGACCCCAAGCAAGGAGTGAAGATTAGGGCCAGCCTCCCCGAGCTAGCAAGGAAACAACTGAGAGCATGCCTCCAGGAGAATGCGGACCTATTTGCGTGGAGTGCCACGGAGATGCCCGGACTGGACTCTGATGTGGCCTGCCACCACCTCACCATCGACCTCGCCATCAGAGCAGTTGCCAGACATAGACGACGATAATCCCTAGAGAAAACGGTGGCCACCGAGCAAGCTGTAAAAACCTCTTAGAGGCAAACTTTATATCAGAGGCCAAGTATACCACTTGGCTGTCAAATGTTGTACTTGTTAAAAAGAATATTGGAAAATGACGCATGTGTGTTGATTATACTGATCTTAATAGGGCATGCCCTAAAGACACATACCCCCTCCCTAACATAGATAAACTAGTTGATAATTCCTCCGGTTTTAAATTTCTATCTTTCATGGACGCCTATTCGGGCTACAACCAAATACCCATGTCAAAAAGCGATAAGAAGTACACGAGCTTCATGATCGAATCAAGCAACTATTACTATAATGTAATGGCCTTCAGCCTGAAGAATGTCGGCGCTACCTACCAAAGGATGATGAACAAGGTCTTCCAAGGAGAAATCGGGACATGCTCGATGTCTATATAGACGACATGATCGTGAAGTCCCACGACGCATTCGGTCACACGGCCCACTTGAGGAAGGTTTTTTAGTAGGCCAGGAAATATAAGATGCGCTTTAACCCGGAGAAGTGCACATCGTTCTAAACTTGTCAAACATGCATTCAAAGGAGTCTGAGTGAAGGAAAAAGTTGAATCAAGCTCATATAGGAGAGATTGAAAAATATGTCGGCTCATCAAAGGATTCATAAGGACTAAGTTCGTTCTTTGAATGGTGATGGTTCGTCCAGCCCATTGCCAACAACTTGTACCCTCATAGAGAAATTCCGCACAAATTAACAGAACATTTAATTCCAAAAATCAAAGATGATTAAATTAGGACAGAAATACAGATATAAGCATAAAATTGGCAAGTTTTGAATTCAGCATACATTTCCTAAAGTAGAAAGAACAGACAGTGATTTGAATTAAAAGCCACCCACAAAATCATATTCCCAGACAAGAAATGCAAAGATAGAAATTGAGACAGGATTTATTTGAGTTAAAACAAACAAGGAAACACATTCGACATGGATTCATTTAATTTCCAAAATTACAGAAACATGTCCCACAACAACTTTCAATCACGAAAAACATGGCTGTAACAAAGATTTAAAGGCATTGAGGAGGAGAATCACAATGTTTTCAAAGTACATAAACATCAGTGTTTGTTTCCAAAATAGAACTGTGTATTCATGGCAAGAAGTTAGAGCTATTATTTTTCTGTCTAAAAACAAAACCGGCACGACTTTAATTTGTCTCAAACATAATCTGTTAAAAATGGAAGCTACAGTCAATATGTTGATAATGTCAATTCATTCCCAAAAACATACTCCAAACAATTTCAAATAGTTTCTAAAACAACCTTTTACAAAAATCCCGAAGCATTCAATATGTAAATCAAAAGGTTGATTCGCTCAAGCCTATAAAAGAAAAGCCAATCTCAGTCACAAGGGGGCGAAGAAAATTTATAAACACACAGAAACCGTAGAATTCCACAGAACACAGATTCACCAACACACATCAAACAAAACCACATTCAAAAACACATAGAAGTTCAAAAAGCAAAAAAATCGCAAAAAGAAAAGAGTGGGAGAAACTCATTTGGATTTTTTTATTCCTCGACGACGCTGTAAACCATCTTCGGCTGTCCAATGCGGCTCCACCATTACCTAGTACCGTCGCCTTTTCATTTAGGTAACCCATTTTATCCTACTAACCATTTATCTTGTCATTTTTGTTTGAACATTTGCAGAAGAAGTGACAACGGAAGGAGAAAAAGTGGGACATCGCATGAAGAAAAGAAGAAATTGAAAGAATGAGAAACATTAGGAGAAGAGAACGAAGAAGGAGGCGGAAGGAATTGAAGGAGAGAAAGAGGGAAGGAATGGGGGATCCGCCGCCGTTGTGAAGGGGTTTTAAAACTCTAGTTCTCTCCAACCTTTTTGTCTACATTGGGATGCAGACGGGTCGGGTCTGGAGGTGGTGACCAGCCCGACCCATTTTCTTATTTGTTTTATTTTCATTTCCTTTTTATTTTTCTGCTTATAGTTTTGTTGTAATTATTTATTACTAATAATAAAATTACTAAATACTAACACTAATACTAACCAATTTCTAACATAGTAAATTTTAGAATATTATTTAACATAAGTTGAAAACGTTTTGAAATGAAAAAACAGTTTTATTTTAAAATTAGCAAAAAAAAAATTAATTTGGATGGTTAATTTAGGATTATTGTAGTTAAAAATAAAGTAAAAATGATTTTTTTTTTAAAAACTTCATGTTAGTTTATGTTAAAAAAAATGCAAGTTTTATTTCAATATAAATATGATCTATTAATTTAGATTTAGGTTTTTAAAAAAAATAATAAAAAAAAAAGAGTTTTAAACTAATTTAATTTAAATTTATAGTTTATAATAACAAATTTTCCATGTAATCTCTAGCCTTTTTTTAAACTAAAAATAACGTAGAAAAATGTTAGAATTTAACTTTATCTTTTTTAATATTTTAAAACT
>CAWUDS030004952.1:0-67412 GCA_963859935.3 Lathyrus sativus | reverse complement strand
TTCCTATAACGAAGAGTTCAAACGGGATCTTCAAGAAAAGGTTAGAAACAAGACCGGATGCGCCGGGGAAACTAGTATCCACTAGTTCTCCGAGACTCGACTGGAAAAGCAAAAGCTTCAACTGGGGAGACTGGTGACGACCAGAACAACAAATAGCTCCTAAACAGTGCTAGTTTCCACTAGGCTTACTGGGGATATGGTGACGACCAAATCAATAACGGTTTCCAAGAAGTGCTAAATATCACTAGACTTCCTGGGGATATGGTAACAACCAAATCAATAACGGTTTCCAAGAAGTGCTAAATATCACTAGACTTCCAGGGATATGGTAACAACCAAGTTGAAGTTCCTAATTTCAGTTGGGAATTCCAAACAACATTGATAAAATACAGGACTTCGGCTGGGGGAGTTGGTAACAATCAACTTGTAACGATTAACTTTCAAGCAATGCCAGTATCTACCGGACTTTCAAAGAGTTTGGTGACGACCAGGAAGCACAAATATATCCCCCAATACCTTAGGAACAAAAACATCCTCAATACATTAGGAAGGGAAGCTGGACATCCTCAATACATTAGGATATGAAACACCGCCCTCAACACATTAGGATATAGAAGAGACACAACCCTCAACACATTAGGACTGGACGAAGATCCTCAAAACATTAGGAACAAAAGTTGAACATCCTCAATACATTAGGATATAGAACACTTCATGTAAATGCAACCACTTTAGTCTTTGGGAATTTCTGAACTCGGGATCCAAAGTACACATCCCCAAAGGTACACAACCTGTGCTTGGGATGGCAACAAACATCTTCCAAAGGTACAAAACTTGTGCTTGGAATCAAACAGTACATCTTCCAAAGGTACGAAACCTGTGCTTGGAATCAAACAATACATCTCCAAAGGTACGACACTTGAGCTTGGGATCAAACAATTCATCTATCTCCAAAGGTACACATCCTGTGCTCGGGATGGCAACAAACATCTTCCAAAGGTACAAAACCTGTGCTTAGAATCAAACAATATATCTCCAAAGGTACGAAACCTGAGCTCTGGATCAAACAATACATCTCCAAAGGTTCACAACCTGAGCTTGGGATGACAACCATCGTGACTTAGTTTGGAATGATATACAACCAAATTGTCTGTATTTATTGTCCATTGATTTTCATAATGCCAGTTGCCAACAGGCCTTTCTTGAAATATGATTGGTCACCACCAAATTACTTATACCAGTATCCACTGGATTTTCAAACAATGCAAGTAACAACTGCGCTTCGACTTTAAGATAAACTTCTTAAATGGGACTGCCACTTATTGTTGAAGACGATTAAACTTCTCTGAAGAGACTGCCATTTATTGCTGAGGACGATTAAACTTCTCCGAAGAGACTGCCATTTATCGTTGATGAAGGTTAAGCTTCTCCCAAGAGACTGCCACCCACCTTTTGAAGACGATTAAACTTCTCTGAAGAGACTTCCATTTATCGCTGATGACGATTAAACTTCTCCGAAGAGACTGCCATTTATCGTTGAAGACAATTAAACTTCTCCGAAGAGACTGCCATTTATCATTGATGACGATTAAACTTCTCCGAAGAGACTTCCATTTATCGCTGAGGACGATTAAACTTCTCCGAAGAGACTGTCATTTATCGTTGATGAAGGTTAAACTTCTTCCAAGAGACTACCACTCACCTGTTGATGACGATTAAACTTCTCCGAAGAGACTACCATTTATCGTTGAGGACGATTAAACTTCTCCGAAGAGACTGCCATTTATCGTTGATGAAGGTTAAGCTTCTCCAAAGAGACTTCCATTCACCTGTATTGCAATATAAGATGTTCTTCTCGATAGTGCAAAATAAATGCACGTCCAGGTAGGTTCGGCGACCGACAGGGACCAAAGTTCAATCCAGAACCAACCTAGAAAGAAACTGTCAAACAAGACTCCAACCATTGAGAAATGAACTCGAATGGTGACTTACCTTATCCAATCATGGAAAAAGATAACTGAAGCAACCATCATCCACGAGGGTTAAACTCTGTGGGGAATTGATAAAGGATGGACTTTTTATGCTTAAGGGCTGACAACTCTATTAGAGAGAGACAACACACCCAATCACTGAGGAGGGAACCAAAGTGAAACAGGAACAGGTAACAAACCAGAGATAGCAACAATGCACGAATGCTATGCATATGCTTTATGCCATGCTTATGTTTATGCTGACAAAACAGACAAAACAAAACTGGAGATGAAATAAACATCTCGACACGGAGACCCAACCAACTTCACCAAGATTGGACATTAAAGGGATGATCATGAAGAACAACAATTCCACTTCAAGGTTACCACCTTCTTTGGGAGAGAGTAATCTTCTTAGGCCAAAACCTCAGGACTTCACTTGGATTACCATCATGAGTTTGAATTCTTTGTTGAAGGAAAATTACATCGAGAGATTCCCAGATCAACACAACTTAACTGGAGAGCTGACAAAGGTACCCTGAGAACAAAACATTTATGCCCCATGATGGTATGACAATCCTTTTCTGGTGAGCAACGGCTCTTGCGACAAACAGTCTTCAAACTTTTCTGCCCCAGATTACATGGTCTGTGGGAATATCATCAAGAGAACTATCATAAAGATGCTCCAATGTATTTAAACCCTTATAGGGAGAGATTTACAAATTTTGGCGTGATTGCCCCAGTTTAACGGTGCTTGCACAACAAAGTCTTCAGACTGTGGAAGTAACGACTGGGGAACAAACTTGCCCCTGCTAGCTGGTAATTGTAAAAGATTTGCCCTAGACTAAACTGTTCATTGAGAGCTTCAATTGATCTTGACCTGGTCGGCTCTGATTAGCTGAACGTTATGACGAATGATTAACAAATCCTTCAAATTGGTTGCCCCAGGCTGAGCTCCCTTTATCAAGTCATATTCCCTAGCTGACAGCGCTTGTTGGGATTCCTCTGACATTGGATTATTTTACACGCAATGATGTTCATTAAAAATTGGCAATTTTCAATGTAAAATTCATGCAATCTTTTGAAAACATTTTTTGATGAAACACACACGGCAGAGTGATTAAGTGACCAAAGTGAAAGTGATCCAATCATTTTACAAATGATGGATAAAGTGATTAGCACACACAAACATCAAAGATCATTAGGAGTCAGGTTATCCAACCTTGCTGTAATATGCTTTCAAAACAACCTTACCTCAATTAGGTCTTTTAAGGGTTGTAACGTGGCTCGGTTCATGGTTTATGAAACAAAGGCTCAAATTTATTTGGTCCCACCCACTCTTCATGATGAACTCCAATCCTACGCTCAGTTAACTCAAACTATACATTCAGGTTCTTACAGACTTTAAGAATTGAACTGATGGTAGTTGGCGATGGTTCACAAACCTAGGGTAGTCACCACTCCCTTACAGTATTAGATAACTTTTTGCTATTTGAGGATTTTTTAAGAGTGAAGTATCTTACAAAATTCCTCTCTTCTTATCCCTGACTTTTGTCTGAACTGTTTTGTTCGAATATACAGTCAATGGGATGCCCCATTTTTGCCTAAGTCTCCTTCATAGATTTTGACTTAGCGGGCTTTTCAATTTTCTTTTTTTTCTTCTTCTCTTTTTTTCTTTCGGGAAAGGAGGTGACTACCTAATTTAATGGATACGGTGAACCATCATCATCTTCTGAACTTTGACACTTGTTTGTTGTGTACGAAGGAAAACCTAAATGCACCACCTTTATATGAAAAGTGTCCTGTATGCACATATCTTCAAGTTAAACTGAGAACTACCCGCCCCCAGGTTTGAGATTTAAGGTTTTGTTTTTGTAAGGAAAGAAAACTCCTACTTCTAGGCTCGAAGGGGTTAACGAGGGATTATCTTCCTTATTTCTCCAGTGTTTAGGGATTGAAGCAATGCCTTACATCATTGGCAAAGTTAAATTGAAAACATATCAACAGCAGTTATGGATATAATTTTCATCATCCTCCCCAATCTTTGTTAAACGACAGTTTATTAAACAAAAGAAATTTTCTTGCATTTTTGGTATTTCATAACAATGAAAGAAAAAGAAAGAGTGAAACAAATGGACTTAATCAAAAGATGCACAAACATTTCATTAAATATTGCCAAATTCAAATAAACAACAGCTTACAAGCAAACCCAAAGCAAAGAAAACACAACAAGATGCTGAAACAGTCTACAGCTGCCAGCCTTAGGGAATTAAAATTTCTTAACAAAACAAGATAAAAGCGTCATCAAGGGCCTTCTTCATTAGTCCACCCTATGCAGGGATGGGGTTGCTTCTTCGTCAAGCAGAAGGTTGACTTGTACTCGAGGTTCTCATATCTTGAAAGGTATGACCCCTGCTTCAATCATCTCTTTCACTTTATTCTTGAGGATGTAGCATTCCTCAATATCATGACCTGGCGCTCCATGATGGAAGGCACAGAAAGCGTCAGCGGTGAAATAACTTTGGTGGCCCGGAGGAAGAACGGGTGGAAATTCCTTTTGGACTAAACCATTCTGCAAAAGTAGGGGGAGCAACCTTGCATAAGATATAGGAATACTCAAAGACCCACCATATGGCTGATTGGTGGACGAAGTCGATCCTTCCTGTCGTTGGGACAAGATCAAATCTTTGATAAAATTTGTCAGACTCCTCTTGGCACGTTTTACCCTCTCTAGCTCGTCATTGAGCTTCTGGTTTTCCTGTTCTTGAGTATCCATTATATCCCTGACAGTAGTAGCGAAAGCTTCGATGTTACTCTTCAAACGAGCAACTTCTTCCCGGAGGGCTTGGTTTTCCTGCTCAAGGTGATCCATCCCTTTGAATACTCTCTCCCTTTTTCTCTCTCTCTCTCTGATATCAACAGAATAAACCAAAGGACTGACGCAGCGAAGAATGATATGCAAAATGCTGACGCAAGTGCAAAAGCGCAATTGGTTTTACAAAACTCAGAAGTTTGATTAGGTTAAAACCCTCATTTCATCAATTGTTGAAAAAGTTACAACCCTTTTTTTTTAAATATCAGAGATCGACTGAGTTTTACAAAACTAGTTGCGGCATGATATGCTTATGGTGATATGATGGGATGATGCACACATAACACAAAGGAAAGTATTCACAAATACAAAGCACATACAAAGGCCTCCTAGGCTCAAGATCAAAGCAAGGGGTCAAAGGTCTAACCATCCCCAAGGATTTATACTGTGGGTTGATTTGTACCTGCCGAACGGGTTCTTAACAAAGTTCCCAAAGTCATCAACCCATCTTTTGGATATTATCAATTTCCCAAATCACTTGGTAATCGATAATATTCTCAAGAGAATCTCGTCCGAGTGTAGTATCGCGTATCAACTATTCCGGAAATACTTCCTTATAGTCATTGCACTACGTCCTAATAACGCCAAAGTGGGGTAGAATGTATTCTAAAAGTTCACAGTGTCACGGGATCCTTCGTCAAAAGTAGCATTGTTTTCACGAATACTTGATCAACAATACTAAACATTCAAGAGGGCCTATACTGAGCGGTGGTTTCTCAAGTTAGCTTGGTCGGGAATCAACTCCCTATAAGCCTTCTTGAATATACCGTCATCCTATCTTAAGTGCACTCGAGTCCGGGTATAGGACCGTCTCACCACTCAAAGCACCCAATACCCAACATTCAAACAAATATATTGACAAATATACATGTTAAGAAAATATTTACACATATAGCATACAATCAAACAAAATAGGCTAAACCCTCAAATTCATTCATCCCCAGTGAAGTCGCCATTTCTGTTGTGGTGAGAATCGTGATACCAAGCTATTGATAAACTTGAATCTTAATTCTTAGATTACAACCGGGCTTTGATTTATCCAAAGGAAAGGTCTAAAGAAAGAAAGAACCTTTTGCGTGATGTAACAACAACGCTAAGAGATTCGGGGATCGGGGGTTGGTTATACATAGGGTAGGTATTTCACATCCTATACATCTGTAGTACTCTACAGGAACCTTTTGTTTGTTTGCATGCTAAGTTTGCTAGATGTTTGCTAAGGTTGGGGTTGGGTAAAGGGTGAAGGTTACGACCTAAAGATAGTTTCTAAGTTTGCTCGCAAAGACGTCACGTCCTCTGCCTATGTATCCTAACTAGGATAGAATCAGAGCAATCGTAGTTCACCTCACTAGGGTTGAAGAACACTTGATTATGATCAAGGTTCATGGGCAAACAAACATAACAATGTTTGTATAGAGTTTAACAAAACTCTCTAGATCTAAGTTAAAACACTCAAGAGGGGAAGAAGTAATCATTACTATGATTCTTACATAAAGTTAACCAAACTCTATCCTAAAGTTCTACATTTTAAGACCAATTGGTTCTATCCAGACCAAAAGGTGGAAGAAGGGGGAAGGTTGCTCGTCAAGAGATTGCATCTTGTGCCTACGTATTCTCATTGTCCAATGAGAAATCAGAGCGGTCGTAGTTCGGGTTCGAACTACAAAATAAGGATCTATTGGTTCTTTCCAGACCAAAAGAAGGGGGAGGTTCTATCCAGACCTATGAGTTTAAATCCTATTAGTTCTATCCAGACCAAAAAGGGGAAGAAGGTTCTATCCAGACCTATGATGTTAAGATATCTATGACCCAAGGGTTAATAGAGAGACTTTCCTTTGGAAGGGAAAAGAGGAGGCAACCGGGATGAGAACTAAAGAGTTCCATCACTTGGGGAAATGAACTTAACAAAGCAAATGAATAAAGCAAGAGGAATAAGATTACAATCAAGTAAGCATGCATATTATAATAAGCAAGTATTTTCAATCAGGATGAATGGTTATAACCAAAGAAAGCACTTAAGATATTACAATAGCAGGCAATGATTTCAATCACGATAGATGGTCACAACCAAAGGAAGTATTACAATATTAATGATTTCAATCAAGGCAGATGGTCACAACCAAGAACAAATCTTAACAAAGATGGAAGGGGATCTTATCAAAGACGAAAGGATATCTTAACAAAGATTGGAAAAGATGAAAGTTACAACCATGTAAACAAATCACAATTTGAAAGTAAACATGTTAAAAAATCAAGATACATCAAGTGTGACAACAATATGCATTTGATGACAATCAAACACAAGTAAATTAGTTTAACCTCATAATTTAGGAGGAATTATAACTCATGGTAACAACCAACAAGAAAGTGAAATCTCAACATGTTAACAAACATAAAGAAGTTAAGTATCACAAAATCTTACAAGATAAAATAATCATGGTATGGAGGAAATTTAATCGAAACATACGGTAACAACCTAGGAACAGATCTACTAACAAGCAGGGAAAAAAGCAATGTAACAACAAATAAATATGAGATTATGATCCATTAAATAAAACTATACATCACAATGAGAAAATTGCAAAAAGAACGGATTAAAAATGATACAACACGCAAAAGTTATGATTCATTGGATTTTATAAAAATAAAACAAACAAGCAATAACATAAAAATGGCCATGGGAGGGGTTGAACCCAGGCCCTCTTGTTTACCAACCCAAGACTTACCACTTGGCCACCTGCGCGCATGTGATCAAGGAAAGGAAAAGATAGAGAAAACAAAATGAAACTTGTTATTTGAAATAAAATGCCAAAAAGGTGTCCCAACCAAGGATCGAACCAAGGACCATCGACAAGATGAGTGACTTAAGGCGCATGCTTCTACCACTAGGGTGGATATACATCCGTTGATGTAGCCACCCCCATAAGTATATATGGCGTGCTTTGTGAATTTTTTGGGCAAGTATGAAAGAGCAAGAACAAGGCAATTTGCAAAAATGCGTTTTGATGTCAACTTGCTCAATTCTTATCAATTTTAGCAAACTTTAGATCAATCTTGGGTAGAATTGAACAAGGATCATGATGGTACAGTTGATTTTTCAAAATCATGCACACAAATAAAAATTCGATTGAACTTGCAAATTGGCTTTTTGACATGCATTTTGAGAAACACAAACCAAACCAGAGGCAATTGAGATGATGAGACAACATGAGCAAACCATAAATATGATATTGAAAGTATTCTAACAAGAAATTATTTCAATGCAGCCCTGATTCAAAAAATGGCACATGAGTTGCAATGACAAGCATGATATGGGCATTGTTGCACCCCAAAATTTGACCAACATTTATTTACCTAGCTTGTGGTTCATCTCATTCACATTAGCATTATCATTTGCATTTTGTAATACCCCAAATTTTGCCCTAAGATTTGTCGTCGCATTTCATTGCATTTAATCAATTACTAACAAATTTGTGTAGTCGTTTGACTTTTTGCAGGTAAATATCATATGGCATGTATTTTTTTTTTCTTTTTTCTAAAAAGTAAAAATGACACAATTGGCAAGAGGACATGTGTAAGGAGTTGTGAGTGTGAGAGGTTGAGAGTTCGAATCTCACCTTAGTCACTTTTTGTTTTTTATTATTTTTACTCTAAATGTTTTTATCTCTCATTAAAAAATAACAAAAATAGTTTTTTATTATTATTTAATTATTATTTTCGTATTTTAATTAAATCATTTTTTAAAATATTATTTTTTTCACTTTTTTCTAAATTATTCATAAAAATATCCAAAAAATCATAAAATAAAAAATATTAGAAAAATTTTTGTTCTTTTTATAATATTTTTGATTTTAGGAATCAATAGGATTATTAGTTTTTATTTTAAGTTTATTTTAATTATTTTAAATTATTTAAATTTTATTTTTTCTTAACTAATTATTTAGTTTGGGCTTTAAAATGGGCTTTAGGGACATTATTGACAATTTGGTGTTAACCCTAATTTGTTCCCTATATATACATGTGTTGCCTTGTTGAAAAAGGGGTCAGAAGGTTTTCTTCAGAAAAGAGGAGAGAGAAAGGGAGAAACAAAGGAGATCCCCAGAGAAGAAAGACGGTCGTTCCCACAACTCGTCAGAAGGATTGGAGCTCTCCAGTGTTCCCTTATTCAAACCTTTTTCACATTTACCGAAGCAAACCTCCGCTTCGTAGGTTAAATTACTAAACCTTTTGCCTTTTCATGTTTATGTGCATATTTTGCCATGTTAATGTGTTTAGGTCCGTTAAATTATTAAACCTTTTGCTTTTTCATGTTTATGTGCATATTTTGCCATGTTAATCTCCATGTGTGTTTAGGTCCGTAGATTTTAATATCAAAACCCTTTTTTATCAAAACCTTTTTTTTAAAATCAAAACCCTTTTTTTTTTATTTTAAAACCTTTTTTTTAGTAAGACCTTTTTTAAAAACTGAAAAGCCTTTTTGTTCCCAAGAAAAAAAAACCTTTTTGTTCCCAAAAACCTTTTCCCAAAAAACTGAAAAGTCTTTTCCCAAAAAAACTAAAAAACCTTTTTTTGGGATGAAAAGCTTTTTTTGTTCTAAAAAAAACTGAAAAGACTTTTCCCCCCAAAACTTTTTTTTATAATTTAAACTTAATTTTTTTTATAATTTTAACTTAAATATTTTTTATTAAAAAAATTAAAACCTTTTTTTTATAATTAAAATATTAAAAAATTAAAACCTTTTCGTAAGGAACTCCTGATGTTTGATGTTTGTCGTGTCATTTTATGTACCCTTTTATTACTTTTCTTTCTTTTGGCATTTCATGTGCATGCTCGAGGTTGAGATGTGCTTGTGGTGGCCACAGCCCCACACTATTTTCCTCCCTCACTTCATTCTAAGTGTCATTACATATTTTCATATTCTTCATGTTTTCAGAAATGTTTCTTTGTTTCTTTATACCTTCTGCCTTTATTACTTTTCTTATTTCTGTACCTTAATTATTCCTCCATATAATGATTTGTCATATTTTCACATTTTTTACAGTTTTATCCTTCCGAAGGATTAGGTCCAGCCTTTTGGCCGCCGAGTCAATAGCCTTACCCCTTTAATGGATCAAACCCTGTTTAGCCTAGGTGTCCCGCCGTGGGCAAAATTGTTTTTATCCTAGTGTTAGGCCAAAAGAGTCGTCGTACTCTATTTTAAGGTTTTCCGTCGTGGAATCCCTAATTTAACCCTATTTTAATTTTAATTAACATTTTTTTTAACATAAAGATTGGAGTCTCTGAACAAACCTTGGCCACAGTCAAGACGTTTCTAACCTCCCTTTTGAGGGGAACTACAGTTACTCTGATTCTATTCCCGTAAGGATATGTAGGCACAAGATGCGATGTCTTGCCGAGTAAACTTAGAATTAACCCCTAGGTATTTTTTAATTTTCAATCCTTTGTATATACCCTAAAGCAAAATAATTAATGAAATAAATAAAAAAAATAAACAAAAGGTTCCCGTAGAGTACTACGGAAGTTTAGGGTGCTAATACCTTCCCTAAATTTAACCAACCCCCGAACCTTAGATCTCTCCCTTTTAGGTTTTTCCTTTCTTTAACCTTTCCTTCGGATAAATCAAAGACCGGTTGTAAATGAATTAAGATTCAAGTTAATCAATAGCTTGACATCCAAATTTCACCGCAACAGAAAATGGCGACTTCACTGGGGACTCTCCTAACTTTCGAGGGTTATCCCTATTTTATTTATTTTTGTTATTTGTTTCATTATATATTTTTGCTCACCTGTATATATATAATTGGGGTACCTTGCTTGGGGGATACTTTGTTGTGAGATAAGTCCTACACCCGGATTTGAGCGACCTTATGATAGGATGGCTGATATATTCGACGAGGCTTATAGGGAGTGAGTCCCGACTAAGCTAAATCGAGAATCACCGCTCAGTTGAGACACTTTCGAAAATGGTTCGGTTGATCGAGTGTAGTCATGAAAACTTTTACCATTATCGATTGGAGTCTGTGATACTGGGAACCGTAGTACCTTTACACCATCTTGGCCTTATCTAGGACGTAGTGCGGGAACTATGTGGGAGTAGTCCTACAATGGTTGCTACGCGATACTACACTCGAACGAGGTTCTCTTGAGAATATTATCGACCCTTGAGTCAGTCGAGAAGTTGATAATATCCAAAAGATGGGCTGATGACTTTGGGCACTTTTTAGAACCCTTGTTCTGCAGGTACAATTAACCTATAGTACACACCACTTTGGGAAGGGTAGACCTTGACTCCATTCATTGTTCCTCTAAAATTAGGACCTTTGTTTGCTTATGTGCGTTTGTGCTTTGCATCCATAAAGCATCATATCATTTCTAGTTTCAAGGAATTCAAAAGTCCTTTGCAAATTCAAGAAGTCCTACATTTTAAAGTCTAACAGCTTTTCTCGCTTTCCTAAAAGGGAATGTTTGCAATCGACCGTTGAAATTCTTGAGACCATTGCATGGCATTAGCATCACATTTTTGCATTGCATTTATCCCCCAGTTTCTCCTTCTTGGTCCTATCGTCTTCTAGTGTACCTTTGAGTCATCAAGCTGATTCCTCGACACAGATATCAGACCAGAAACGGAACAGGAGTCACTTTGATCCTATTCTCATGACTTACACAGGGCTATATCCTGACTTAGTCCGGCAAGGACTGATTACTACAAAGGCTTTACCACCTCCTCTTAATCCTCCGGCTGGATTTAGGGTTGATCTCCATTGTGCTTCCCATGAGGGTGCCCCAGGCCATGACTTGGAGCATTGTTTTGCATTGAAGGCTAGAGTATGTGAATTGGTTAGAACTGGAATACTTGATTTTACAGACAGTCATCCGGATGTTCAGACAGATCCCTTGCCAACACATCAGAATTGAAGCTTTGTCATTGGGCCTTTTTTTTTCTCGTTGTCTGCATTTTCCTTATTTTGTTTAAGTTGTTTGCTTTCAATTATGTTTGTACTTTCATTAATGAAATAAGCATTGCGACTTTTGATTCAATTCATTTCCGTCCATTTATTTGCATCTTTATGCTTTATTTTTCAAATGTTTACTTCTTGTCCAAAATTTTGATATGCTAAGATCGGAGGGAGGATGACGAAAATGTTATACCCATAACTGCTGTCAGTATGCTTTCAATTAAACCTTGTTGACGATGTAAGGCATTGTTTCAATTCCCAAACACTGGAGAAATAAGGAAGTTAATCCCTCGTCACCCCCTTCGGGCCTAGAAGTTGGAATTTCTTTCGTTACAAAAAACCCACAATTTTAACCTTGGGATGGGTAGTTCTCAGTTAACTTGGTTGTGTGTTCATACGATACACCTTTCATTAACAAATTTTCCTTCGCACACGTCAAATAAGTGTCGAAGATGTTTTCTAATCAAAAGGTCGATGATGGTTCACCGTAATCATTAAAATCAAACAGTCACTTTCCTTCACACAAAAAAATAATATAAAAAAAGCAAAAGAAGCCCGCTAAGTCAAAACCTATGAAGGAGACTTAGGCAAAACTGAGGCATCCCGCTGACTGTAAACTCTAAAATAAACAGTTCAGGCAAAATTTAGGGATAATACAAAGAGATTTTTAAATCCTTATCTTGAAAATCCTCAATGTCAAAACAATCAAATGTTATAGGGGAGTAGTGGCTGCCTTTTCATAGGTCCCTTTGACTTCTGAGTCATCATTGCTACGATCAATGAAATCCCTAACTTATGGGAACCTGAATGCATAGTATGAGTTGACTGAGCATAGGACTGAAGATCATCACGTAGATTGGGTGGGTACAAATAAATTTTGAGCCTTTATCTTTTGTTTCATAAACCGTGAACCAGGCCACATTACAACCCTCAAAAGACCTAATTGAAGCAAGGTTATTTTGAAAGTATACTACAGCAAGGTTGCGTAACCTGACTCCTAAAGATCTTTGTGAATCATTTATTTTGGCAATACACTTTTATTTTAAACTTTGAGTGTCTTGAACCGCCTTGTTCTGACTAACGACTCATGTATTTTCCATCATTCAAAAATAATTTTTCAAAAATCGCATGAACTTTGCATTACCATGTTTGTATGAATATTTTTGTTTGCAAACTGGCTTTCCTCTAAGGAATTTTCAAACAATGAGAAACTTGGTCAAGTGATCTTATCAGGGGCAAGTTCCTTTTACATCCTGTCAAAGAATTAGTTCAAGATTTGTTCAAGGCAATATCTTCTCAGATTTGGTTTATCCAGAGAATTGTTCAAGACCCAGACTGGGGCAAGCCCTCCGAGGATACAGCAAAACAGTCGATTCCATGAATTAGACAGCTGAAGCAATTATCAGTTCATTTGACCTGGGGCAGTTTAGTTGCATAATCCCTAAGCAGTTATTCATCATTCCTACAGTGACTATCTGTCGCTACTGCGAAAATCGGCGCCGGCTGAAAAGAAGAGTCGCCACCGTGCGTTATTTATCCCACGGGAGGGAAAGGAAACGCTCAGAGTAAACCTCGCACAACATGGGAAAGGTATGGTCGTCGCAACCAAAACCTGGATTCGGGAGTCGGTTACGCAAGGGGAAGGTATTAGCACCCCTCACGTCCGTCGTACTCGACGGGATCCACGCTTGTTTTCGGGTATGGATTGTTATTCTATCTAAACTATGGGTCGAGGGTTAAAAAGAAAATAAAATGAAAATAAAAATGACTCGGCAAAGTATCGCACTTTATGCCTACGTATTCTCGCCTGGAACGAGAAATCAGAGTCAACGTAGTTCGCCTACCTACGGGAAAGGAGGGGAAGGTTGCTCGCTAGGATATCGCATCCTATGCCTACGTACTTCCACACGGCATGGAAGATCAGAGCAAACGTAGTTCGGGCCACGTACGACACAAGCTTGTCTTGGTTGATTTTATTCCTTCTGAAAAAAGGTTTTTCTGATTAACAGTCCAAGAGGACAAAAATGACGCTTTGATGAGTTCACATTCTTTTACGAAAGAAGTGTCTTTTATTGTGTTTGAAATCTTTATGTGTTTTTCTGTTTGTTTTGAGGAAGAAAGAGACAGAACTCTAACCTACGGTTGCGAAGGGAATCAAACTATCCTAATGTTATCATGCATGGGTTAAAACCTAGTGTCTATCATGCTCCTCTCTTGCACAGAGAGAAACAGAGATCCTACGGGATAGGCAGAAACAGAAACAATATCAGATATATATAGTAAAACAGTAAAATGCATGGATGCAACAGTACAAGCGAGGCAAGGGAGTCCCACTCAACCTCGAACCTAGAAAACAATAGGCGAAAGTGAACGGCTTCACTTTCAACCCAACAGGGTAAACAGCAAACAATACAGTCCGGAAAACCAATCAATACATCAACAAATGAAATACAACAGCATCAGCAGCTCTGACTCAACATCTGACTTCAAGTAATCTCCAACCAGTTACAGGCTTCAACAAGCATCAGTCTCCATCTTCATGGCCTTTAGGCAAGGGCTTTGATCATCAATCTTCCATCTGTAATGGCTTTTCTTCAAGTTCAAACCTCCAGGATGAGGGATTAGTCACAAGAGTGAATTGGATGAATGTTAGACAGTTAATTACCTACCAAGGGTGGTTCATCAACTATTAACATTAAACAGAAAGTTTCCATTCAAAAGTTCTATCTTTCAAATATATTCACTGATCCTTCCAAAGGAAGGAGGTGGATATTTGAAAGAGACTTTGAATCATAGAGAAAGGATAGAGGCAAACAAAGCCACCTATGTTTGAGAAGCAAGCTTTCTACTCTAGAGCTTTGCCTAGCTCCTAGACCCTAGTCTCCTCTGCAGCTGCTAGCAAGAACCTCCTCCTCAACTCTGACAGTTGATCTTCAATCTCTGGATCTCCAATGGTCTTCATCTCCTCAAGTCTTCAGCTCTCCCAAGTCCCCAGACAAACCCAATACCCAAGCAAGCAAGCAATAATCCCCAGAGGGCACACCACACCAGTCAATCAGATATACAGACAGTATTAATAGCAGTAGGGGAATCCTGACTTTTTCTAAGGGGTCTAATAACTACCCATAGCCCTTATAGTCCCATAACTAATCTATTCAAACCCTAAGTCCTAAGGGAAATGAAATCAAACTTCCTAAGTCATCACCTAAAAACCCTGATTTGTTCATGTTGTTCAAGCCTACATTAATCACCTAAAATTAATTCTTAAAAATGGGAACTAAATTGAATCTACAATTTCAATATCTAATCTAAACAACATAAAAAGAATGAACCAAAAATATGAAAGCATCTAGGAGAACAAAAATTACTAAAATCATGCATGAAATGGATCTATTTAAAATGACATTTATTTAGAAAATATGGAAAAAATATGAAATAAAAATAAAAATGCAATTTTATTTTTCTATAATTTTCTAGACATTCTAAAGAAAATAGTGTAAAAAGAATGAAGTGAAAATGATTTTCTATGGATTTATTATGAATTTTCAAAGTGCATAAAAATTAAAGTGGAATTAAAAAAAATTGAATTGAATTAAAATGAGGGAGGGGGTACGAATAGTAGGCGCGTTCAGTTAATAATTGGATGGGCCAAGCAGCAGGGGGTGTGGTTAGCGCTTTGGTTAAGGCCCAGAACTAGTTCAGAAATATGAAAAATAAAATCAGCGCAGGGGGGTGAAAATAGCGTTGGATTCACATGTAAAACTGATTGGGCTCATAACTGGGGGGTGGGAATAACACATCATCTTAGGCCCGCCCGTTTCAATTAATGAAACGGTGCGTTTGGCACCAAACTAATCTCCCTCCAAAAATCAGATTAAACCTCAGCCACACGATGGGCTTGGAGGTCAATGGTCTAACACAAAACAGACGATCCAGATTTCGTCTTCTCCAATGGATCTGTGAGAATTAGGGTTTCACCATGAAAGCTCATGCACGAGCATAATTTCTACCAATCTGTTCTCCCTCTCCAGGCCATGAATCCACATGATGTAAACATGAAAAATGTTCTACATCTCTCCCTCTACACATCTATGGTCTTAGATTGATCTGAAACTCACTAGATCACTCAACCCGATAACAACAAATTTTGGTCACCATGAAAACACTCTGAGATGCACCATCACAATTCTCCATCAAACTTAACCTAATCTAATCTATGCATAATGGTTATCATTCTGATCTATCAAGCTAAGCTTATGATGCATTCTACTACAAGTTTCAAGCCCTAACAGTTTCTACCACCTGCTAACAAACATCACCAAACCACTCCAAATTCAACCTAATTGCTCTACTAACCTCCTACATTACATCTAAACTAACAAAATCAAGCTAACCTAATTGAATCGAGCTGTGGCAGAGAAAATGTACCTGGTGTGAAATCTTGCAAACAGCTATGGAGACTCGTGGATCTGAGGCTTCCAAGGCTTGGATCTTGATCAATTAACTCAGTGATTGATTCTGTATGCAATACCTTGATGATTCTTGACTTGAATTGTGCTATCCACTTGAAACTTCAATTTTGATGTTGATGATGGAAGTGCTCGAAAATGGAGTAATCACACCTTGTTCTTGATTGAATTATGATCTATGATGATGAAGCAGTGTAATGAAGTTGATTTTGATGATGATTGGTGAAGAATTTGAGGAATTGAAGTGAAAATTCAATGAAAAAAAATGAGAGAATTTGTGAGATTCTTGGTGAAAAATGAAGCCAACCCTTGATCAATCCTCATTTCATGAATATATAGAGCTCACATGAACATTCTAGATCCATCTTGCACATTCCCTTGCCTTCCAACTTTGATCCATTTTTGAAATGTTTCTTAAAAGGCAAGTAACCATGAATATCTTTCTTTTTTCCTTCTAAACTCAAAAAAGTGTTTGAACCATTGTTCTTATAATTGCTTTTCCATTCAAAATCATATATTGGAAGTCTCCATTTGGACTCATAAATCTCCCAAACCATTTTTCACTTTGAATTTCTTTAAATTATAAGCCATTTTAGTTCAAATTTGGACCAATCATGCAACTTCATGTTATGAGCTTTTCCAACAATTTGTGACCTTCTTTCTAGACTTAAAATCCCATTTGGAGCAAGTTTGATGTTGTAAGTTTTTCCATTTGAGGCCTCCTTGTATGAGTTTTGGACATAGGTTAAAATGACCTGTAATTCACAAATGCCCAAAATACCCTTTGCTTGCCAAGACCATAAGTTGAGTTCCACACATCATATGAAGGCATACTATACCATTCTAGAAAGCTAAGACAATGAGGAACAATTCTTATGTTGACCAAGAATTCATTTGAAATCTCCTTGAGGGGAAAAAATTGCTTGGAAGTCAAGTCACTTTCACAGACAAAAATTCAGATACCTCAGATGACCTGTAACTTGCAAGGACCATAACTTGAGTTCTATAAATCTCCTTGATGTCTTCCACCACTCAAATTAAAGGTATTGAGATCCTCTACAAGTTTCATGTTGGCCAAGAAGCCATTTGAAGCTAGCATTTTGACTTATCTTGCTTGGAAATTTGACCTAAACTAGGGGATTTTACACGGAAACCCTAATTTAGAAACTCCTCTTCTCCTTGATTTCTCTTGAATTTTCCTTGGCATATCTCCATATCCTTATTCTCCATGTCAAATGATGAACCCCACATCTCTCCACTAGACTTGAATGCCCCTTTAATCAGTCAATTGACCTAGGGTTGACCTAGGGTTGACCCAGATGAAACCCTAGTTGACTGTCTTCAACTATAGCTCTTGTGCTCTCATCAATGACTTGTCTCCTTCTCCAAATGACTTTCTAAGTCTCTCATAATGGCTAGATACTCTCCATGCCTTCAACTCACAGCTCACAACCCTCTTGTTGCCCCTCAGATACCCTCAGCTAGGAGATGGACTCAAGGCTTGATCTGCTGAACTCTTTGCTTCCAAATTCTTCCCTGATGACTTGAATGAGATAATAACCTCTTGATAGGCTTCTAGAGATGAGAATAATGATTGGTCCCCCTGTTGTATGACTTGCTATGCTTATGCTATGCAGATGGTTAGTCTATGTACATGACTCTATATGCAAATGCTAATGACATTGAAACATAAACCCAAGGAATAAGGTTGGGCAAATTTTAGGGTGCAACAGCTGCCCCTATTCAAGCGACTTGGACCCGATTGGGTGAAGATCCCGGAGCCTTCAGACATTCGCGGTACAAGACGGTTGAATACTAGTGAAACCAGAAATTTGCCAACCGCAAAACTAAATTGCGCTCCTGCTTGAGGAACAACATTCATCAGCTGACTTTACTATTACGGCAACCCACTGATCTCGCGCGACCGTGCTGGGGATTGTCTTCATCGTTCTGAAGAGGATTCTGTCATAACAGATTGTTTGCTTGTCCACGTTAGGACTCTGTCCGTCATCAATACGAAGAAATCTCAACTAGAACCTGTCCACGTTAGGGCTCCACTTGCTGTTAACCCAGGAAAATCTCGGCAACTCCGCTGGGGATAATTCGTCTGCATTTCCATAAACTGAATCGTCCGCGTTAGGAATAACACTCTTCCTCGTTAGGATTCATCCCTTCTGTATCTGTCCACGTCAGGACTAACCCTTCCATCTTTCCACGTCAGGAAGCAATCTTCTTTCCACATAAGGAGAACTATATCAATCTGTCCACGTAAGGATTCCAATACCACTTGAGACGTCCGCGTCAGGACTCCAATCTTTCCACGTAAGGAAATCAACTTTGGTTCTGAACCCATCCCCATCAGGACTCACCTTTCCACGTAAGGAGTACATCATTCTTCCACGTCAGGAATCACTTCTTTGATCTGTCCGCGTCAGGACTAAATTCTTCCACGTCAGGAATAACCCATTTCTTTCCCCGTCAGGAATCAATCTCAATATGTCCGCGTAAGGACTCAATCTTTCCACGTAAGGAATCTCCATCTTGATATGTCCGCGTAAGGACTCAATCTTTCCACGTAAGAAATCTCCATCTTGATATGTCCGCGTAAGGACTCAATCCTTCCACGTAAGGAATCTCCATCTTTCCACGTCAGGAACACAATCTTAATCTGTCCACGTAAGGACTCTCCTCTTTCCACGTTAGGAATCACTTCTGTTGATATGTCCGCGTCAGGACTACATCGTCCACGTTAGGACCCACTTCTCCACGTTAGGAGTAATAATTGCTTTGACTTGTCCACGTAAGGACGCTGATCTCGTCTTGATTTGTCCCCGTTAGGACTTATGCGTCTTCGACCCGCTGAGGAAATAAGACTTGTCCACGTGAGGACTCACACCCTTGTCTGATCTGTCCGCGTCAGGACTCAACACAAAGAGTAAACACTTTTGTTCAACGCCATGACCTCTCATTCCACTAAGTTCGAGAACTCGAATCTGCCCCCGATAGGACTAACACAACTCACCAATCCAGGGAAATAAACCTGTCCACGTTAGGACGCCCACTTTTGAAGAAATCCCGTCAATATAGGAAGAAATTGTCCGCGTCAGGACTTAGTTCTCCACTGATCCTCACCCACAAACTTCTCAGCACTGACGTGACAGCGACTTTGAGACGGACTCTACTGGGGATGTCTGGAAACCAACTATCGGACGCCTGCTCTGATAACCGGCGGTGGCCTCTGAAATTCTGATTCATGGAACCCGTTGATGACAAACAAACTCTGCTTGGGGACAAGGAGAGATTTTGCCTGCTGACTCTGGCGAGGAAAATAAGAGACATTTGCAAAGAGAATCTCATCATGCTGACTCTGTGGGGGAATACTGCCGAAACTGACATTGGATGTCTCATGCCGCGATCTTGAATGTTTGATTGTTCATTTGAGCAAGAGCTCTCTTCGCTTGAACTATTAGAGTACAGAACTGCTTCAGCAAGATAAATGCTGGAAGGATAATGCCGACTCCGCCGGGGATAGCCAGATGCTACAGAATTATTCCAGCAAAATAAATGCTGGAAGGGTGAAGTCGACCCTGCTGGGAAATTGGGAACTCAAACCAAACGCCTTGTTGAGGTAACCCCCTGCTGGGGAACATAACTTCGCTGGGGAATAGCAGATGTGCACAGTACGATTGGATTTCTGCTGGAGCGTGAACTGATATCACCAGTATCTCTGACAAAATAAATGACAGGAACCACCATCAACTCTGCTTTGGAGAGTCTTGATCCTCGAATTCCACTGGAAGGAAAGAACACTTGCTGAAAAGAGAACTCCGCTGGGGATGGGATGATTCTCTTGGGGAAAATTAACTGACTCCACTGGGAGAGAGTGCCTGACCCTGCGGGAAAAGATGAACCTGTCTGAATACAGCCTCACGATCTTGGAATCGCCAAACTCTGCTGAGGGCGAATAACTTTTCTGGAGCACGTCCTTTGGATAAGCTACGGCTAGCTGGGCAATTCTATCCTTCTTCAGGAAGAACATGCATGACCTGCATGGGGATTAAGTCTTTCGTTATCGCAATCTTTTGATCATCTCCTCGTATGGTTATGAAACCTGCAACAACACAAACAAGACACGACAAGCCTATGCAATCAATTCAGGTTAGCGACGTTACACTCAGTTAATTCAAAGCTTTAACAATTGTTGGCAAGGGCCAGTGATGTTATACTCATGCTAGTTTCATCAAACTTAGGCGTTTTATCATGCACAAAACAGTAAAGAACCAGCATCAGGTACTGAATAACATATTTTCATTGATTGGGCCCCTGAATGGGCGGAGTTTTGTACACGGGATGTAACTCCTGAAAAGAGGAAGCTACGCAAAGCAAATACATAAGTATGCAAGTATGCACAAGAAGCATAAATATTGACAAATTAAATTTTGTACACATGTCGGCAACGGGGCGCAGACGAACACCACGAACTGATCCTCCTATGACTCATCCGACTCTAATGCTTTTCCCAGTATCCCCACTTCTGAAGAGATTGTATCTGATAACTGGCTCCTCAAACATATTCTCCCGCATTGATGCTCATTGGAATATCAAATTCGGACCGCAGTCATTTGCTTTTCAAATCCCTAACTTTTGCGTGAACCGCCCTTTACGGGTTTTCAGTTCACCGGGATACCCCTTTTTGCCGAAGCCGCCCAGTGTAGGTTTTCAACTTCGCGGGTGTACATTTTTCCAATTTTATCCCTAATTTTGCCCGAACCTTTCATTCTGTTTTTGGTTCGCCAGGATGCCCCATTTTTGCCTGGACTCTCTTTTTTCTGTCCAGCGGGTCTATTTCAAGCAAAGTATTTTTTAACTGCGTCCGAATTCACAGGTGACGCGAAGTCTTCTCCGTCCATAGTGGACAACAACAACGCTCCTCCTGAAAAGACTTTACTGACAACGTATGGCCCTTCGTAGTTGGGGGTCCATTTGCCCCTGTGATCTGCTTGCGGCGGGAGAACCCTTTTCAGCACAAGGTCGCCCGTCTGAAAGCTTCGCGGAAGTATCTTCTTGTCGTACGCTTTCTTCATTCGTCTTTGGTACAAACGACCATATGCCAGAGAAGCTAGCCTCTTCTCATCCATCAAACTCAGTTGGTTCAATCTATTCGATACCCATTCTGCCTCGTCCAGCTGAACGTCTCGCAATACCCTCAGAGAAGGGATCTCAACCTCTAATGGTAATACCGCTTCCATTCCGTATACCAACGAGAACGGAGTTGCCCCGGTTGATGTGCGTACCGTCGTACGATAACCGTGCAAAGCAAAAGGTAGCATTTCATGCCAATCCTTATAGGTCACCACCATTTTCTGAACAATTTTCTTGATATTCTTATTGGCCGCTTCAACAGCGCCATTCATCTTGGGTCGGTAAGGGGAGGAGTTGTGATGTTCGATCTTGAAATTCTGACAGAGCTCCTTCATCATTTTGTTGTTCAGATTAGAACCGTTGTCCGTGATTATCCGCTCGGGAATCCCATATCGGCAAATGATATCTCTCTTGATGAATCTAGCCACCACTTGCTTCGTTACATTTGCGTAAGACGCCGCTTCCACCCACTTGGTGAAATAATCGATTGCTACTAGGATGAACCGATGCCCGTTAGAAGCTGTCGGCTCGATCTTTCCAATCATATCGATTCCCCACATCGAGAATGGCCATGGAGATGACATCACATTTAAAGGACTCGGAGGCACATGTATCTTGTCAGCATATATTTGGCATTTGTGGCACTTCCTTGCGAACTTGAAACAATCAGTTTCCATTGTCAGCCAAAAGTAACCTGCCCTCAGCAGTTTTCTTGTCATGGCATGTCCACCAGCATGCGTACCAAAGGCACCTTCGTGAATTTCCTCCATGAGAAGCTTTGCCTCTTTCTCGTCTACACAACGCAACAACACCAAATCGTGGTTTTTTCTGTACAAGACGCCATCCGGATTCAAGTAGAAATTACCCGCTAATCTCCTGAGAGTCTTCTGATCTTGACTGGATGCCCCAGCCGGATACTCTTTATTCTTCAGGAAATTAAGGATATCAAAATACCACGGTTTGTCATCAGATGCTTCATCAATAGCAAATACATAAGCTGGCCTGTCCAACCGAGAGATAGTGATTTGGGGAGCTTCGTTCCAGAAGTTGACCTTGTACATGGAAGACAAGGTGGCAAGGGCGTCAGCCATTTGATTTTCTGCCCGCGGTACGTGATGCAATTCAACTTTGTCGAAGAAAGGCAACAATCTCCTTGCATAATTCATGTAATGTATCAAATTAGGCTGACGTGTCTCCCATTCCCCTTTTATCTGATTCACCACCAGAGCTGAGTCTCCGTATACGTCTAGATGTTTGATTCGCAAATCAATGGCTTCTTCAAGCCCCATTATACAAGCTTCGTATTCGGCCTCATTGTTGGTAACGGCAAAGGTCAATCGGGCAGTAAACGGGATGTGCGACCCGTGCGGCGTGGTGATAATTGCCCCTATTCCGCTACCGTAAGCATTCACAGCTCCGTCAAATATCATTTTCCACTGGGACCCCAACTCTGGTCCTTCGTCTGGCAACGGCTCTTCGCAATCCTTCATCTTTAAGTACATGATATCCTCGTCAGGAAAATCAAACCTCATCGATTGGTACTCTTCAATAGGCTGCTCCGCCAGATATTCAGACAGCACACTCCCCTTTATAGCCTTTTGCGAGACGTATTGAATATCGTATTCAGTCAAGACCATCTGCCACCGGGCAATTCTACCTGACAACGCCTGCTTTTTGAATATATATTTGATAGGATCCATCTTCGAGATGAGCATGGTTGTATGATTCAGCATGTACTGCCTCAAACGTTTGGCGGCCCAGGCTAGCGCGCAACAAGTTTTCTCCAGCATTGAGTATCGGGATTCACAGTCTGTAAATTTCTTACTCAAGTAATAAATTGCATGCTCTTTTCTCCCCGTCTCGTCGTGTTGACCGAGAACACAACCCATGCTTCCCTCAAGAACCGTCAAATACATTATCAAGGGTCTCCCTGCCACTGGGGGTATCAAAATAGGAGGTTCCTGCAAGTACTTCTTTATTTTATCGAACGCCTTTTGACAATTTTCGTTCCACATTACAGCTTGATCTTTCTTCAACAGCTTGAATAAAGGTTCACACGTGGCCGTTAGGTGAGATATGAACCGAGCAATGTAGTTCAATCTCCCTAAAAACCCGCGCACCTCTTTCTCTGTTTTAGGCGTCGGCATTTCTTGAATCGCTTTTATTTTAGCAGGATCGACCTCTATTCCTCTTTCGCTTACGATAAACCCCAGCAGTTTACCCGATCTCACCCCGAAGGTGCATTTGTTAGGGTTCAGCCTCAGCCTGAACTTCCTAAGTCTTTTAAACAACTTCAGCAGATTCACCAGATGCTCTTCCTCCGTCTGGGATTTGGCAATCATTATCGTCAAATTCACATAACTTCGATCTCTTTATGCATCATGTCATGGAAAAGAGTCGTCATCGCACGCTGATATGTTGCCCCAGCATTTTTCAAACCAAAGGGCATCACTTTGTAGCAAAATGTTCCCCAAGGCGTTATAAAGGTAGTCTTCTCCATATCCTCTGGCGCCATTTTAATTTGATTGTAGCCTGAAAAGCCATCCATGAAGGAGAATACGGAGTACTGAGCGGTATTATCAACTAACACGTCAATGTGAGGAAGTGGAAAATCGTCTTTTGGGCTTGCTTTATTCAAATCTCTATAATCCACGCACATTCGAACCTTGCCATCTTTCTTTGGCACCGGTACGATGTTGGCAACCCAGGAAGGATACTTCGTCACAGCCAGGAAACCAGCGTCCCACTGTTTCTGAACTTCCTCTTTGATCTTCATTGCCATATCTGGTCGAGTTCTGCGAAGTTTTTGCTTGACTGGCGGGCAATCTTCTTTCAGTGGCAGGCGATGCACAACCATATCAGTATCGAGCCCTGGCATATCTTCATATGACCAAGCGAATACATCATTATACTCTCGGAGCATTTCAACCAGTTTTCGCTTGATATCACTCCCCAGTGCGGCCCCGATACGAATATTCTTCTCAACCCCTTCCGACCCCAAGTTGATAATTTCGATAACCTCGTCGTGAGGCAGAATGGCTCTTTCCTCTTGCTTCACTAACCAAGACAGTTCTTCAGGAACGTCGCTATCTTCGACAACCTCTTCTTCAGTCTGGAATACCGGGTGATCGAAGTCGGGACGAGTCATAGGTGGTTCAAGGATGTCATCTGAAAATGTTATCCTGCAAAAGGAATGGTTAAGTGCTTCAAAATGCGTATAAAGCGAATAACCACATTGCCATTTTATTGAAAAATACAAAACAGGAAAGACAGGGATTACAGTATTTGCACATGAAAAAACGCCATTTATTTAATGATTAGCACGCAATGTTTATAACAACACAGCCCTAAGCAAATCCTGATGCCCCGGGCAAGACATCAGATTATTCAACAATTAATAAAGCAAAGCATTACTGTTTAAAAGTCACAGGAACAAGCTCCTGAATAGACCAGTTGCACAGTCCTTGTCCTGGCGTGCTTGGCTGAATCCAGGCATCCATATCACAGTCGCTGTCTCCTTCATCAGACTCTGAAGCAGCATTGACAGTTTCATGACATACTCCACTGGCAGAGATGGTGATTGACTTTCTGAAACGGGGGGCCCCCACGGAAGGAGTTGATGACGACGGTCGGTACCCCAGCCCGAACCGGTCCATCTTCACAGGAATGTCCAGCACCTTGCCCCAGCCCTTGGCTTCTCCTGCCTCCACTAGAGCTTGAGCTTCTTTATACGATGAAACAGCTATCTCTGGCACTTTGCTCGGCCCGGGACCTTTGTCCTTGATGTGCAAACCTTCGAATGCCTGGCATGGCGTCTCGTGGATCTCCCCGTCGACTTCCACATATTTGAATGAAGATAAATGACTGACCAGGATGTCTTCTTCTCCGCACACGGTGACTACGCTGTCTCCGACCATATACTTTAACTTCTGATGCAGGGTAGACGTGACTGCCCCTGCCCCATGAATCCAGGGTCTTCCCAGCAAGCAGCTGTACGCAGGTTGTATATCCATGATATAAAACTCAGTTGCAAACACTTCCGGCCCCACTTGCAGAGGCAACGTAATCGATCCGAAGACTGTCCTCCGCGTGCCGTCAAACGCTCTGACTACCAAATCACTGGGTGTACACAAAATTCCTCGAACATCCAGCTTCATCATCGCCTTCTTGGGCAGCACATTCAAAGATGATCCGGTGTCAACCAATACGTGCGACATCACCGATCCTCTACACTCAACAGATACGTGTAATGCCATATTATGATCTCTCCCTTTCGGAGTCAAGTCAAAATCGGTAAAACCCAGACTGTGGCCTGCATTCACATGTGCCAATACTCCTTCTAGCTGATTTACGGAGACATCCTGGGGTACAAAAGAAGTGTCCAGGACTTTCAGCAAAGCATTCCTGTGAGCTTCCGAACACAGCAACAATGACAAGATAGATATTTTGGACGGTGTCTGCTGCAGATGCTCCACAATCTTATAATCACTTTTCCGAATCAAGCGCATGAATTCTTCTACATCCTTTGATGCTGCTTCTTTTTCATTTGCTTGTACCGGAACATTTTCAACCACTTTCCCTTTTCCTTTCGCTAGTCTTTCAGCCTCCACTTCAGGAGATATAAAGATCCTGCCACTCCTCGTCATGCCTCCTGAACCAACAACATTATCCACAATCTCTGCTGGCTGCTTGTTGACATCAATTTTTATCCCATCACAATACACGTCTAGCCCATATGACCATGGGACTGCTTTCGTGTTCTCGTACGGGATTGGCCCGGCTTTAGTTATGGTAATCGGTGGTCGCTGAGCTGGTGCTGCAATAGTGATCGTCTTCCGAGGAATCGTTACCGTGGCCACATCACTCTGATTATCTACTACTGCCCCTGCAGGCTCGTCAGTTGCCGCTCGATCAAACTGCAATATACCTTCATCAATTAAGGCCTGAATGCCTTTCTTCAAATCCTCACACCCCCCAGCTAGGGTCCAACAATCTAAGCAATACTCGTTACATCCCGGGTAAACACCTCCTTGTAACAGTCGGCTCTTTATCTCGCTCAGCGGCGTCTTTAAATCTTCAACATTCATAATAAGATTCAGACCTTCCTCAGTCAGCACGGCGTTCGCCCCATGATTGGGCATGGGTTTCTGGACTATATTCGGACCTGCCGTTCCGAAGTTGATAGTCTTGTTGTCCAAAAGATCCTGCACAACGTGCTTAAAAGCATGGCAACCTTCTATATTGTGGCCCGGGGCCCCAGAATGAAACTCACAGTGCCTGCTTGCATCGTAGCCGAACGGGGGAGCTCCCGTTATCGGTGCCAGAGTTCTTTTCTCTACCAGATTCAATCCCAACAATGTCTGCAACAAATCGGCATAGGTAGAGGGAGGCTTCTCAAACACTCTTCTCGGCTTACTACCCTGGAATCTTCGTTGAGCCTGCTGTGCCCCCTGCTGAGGCTGCTGCTGCTGTGGCATTGGTTGCTGCTGAACCGGTTGTTGTTGCTGGATTGGTTGTTGTTGATATGGGATAGTAACACTCGACACCTGCTGCGGCTGACGATATTGACCTCTTCCCCTGCCTCGGCCTCGGCCTCGGCCTCCAAATACTGCGCTAGCTTCGCCCTGACGGCGCCCACCATAAGCTTTCCTATAACTGCCAGATGCAGTTGATTCCTCGACTTGGAACTTTCCTTGCTTAATATTACGCTCAATCTTTTCCCCCATCAAAATCAGGTCTGAAAAACTGGCCAGAGACGTATGAAACAGCATATCATGAAACAGCCCGGTGAATGTGCCGACAAACATATCATTCATTTCCTTATCTTCTACAGGAGGACGGACCCTGACAGCCATATCGCGCCACCTTTGCGCGTACTCCTTAAAACTCTCCCCCTTCTTCTGCGAAAGCCCGGCCAACTGGACCCGATTGGGTGCCAGGTCGCTGTTATACTTGTAATGGGCTACAAATGCCTCCGCCAATTGCTTCCATGTCTTGATATCAGTTGGCTCCAACCCCATGTACCACTCTAGGGAAGGGCCCGATAGACTATCCTGAAAGAAATGCATTAGCATTCTTTCATCAGTGGAGTATGCAGACATCTTTCTGTAATAAGCTCGCACATGCACTTTCGGACATGTGTCTCCTTTGTACTTATCGAACGCAGGCGCTTTGAATTTAATTGGCACCCTCAAGCCAGGTACCAAGCCCATGGTTGCCATGTCCAATCCTACAGCACTCTGATTTAAGACTCCCTTCATCTGCTCTTCCAGCATTCTAATCTTTTGGGAATCATCCATCGGCCCTTCAAAACCTCCTCCGGAGAAGGCGTCCTCCTGCTGATCCTCTTGCCACAGACCGTTTCCAGCCCCGTACCCATCGTACACATTATTACGCCCAGCTCTGATCTGATTCATCCCCGGACCTCGGCCTCTGTTGCCGTACCCTTGAACACCTCCAGCAGGACCAAAACCCATAAATCCAGTACCATTTCCGTTTCCAAAGCCTCCATAACCCTGATTGACCATACCATAACCATCTTGCCCAAAGCCTTGAGCATTAAAGCCATACTTGCCAGTGTTATCGAATCCCTGATCGTTGAATCCGAACCCAGTATTGACAAAGCCATTGCCTCCTAGATTATCTGCCAAATTGACATCACCCAGCCCAACATTATGGACAGCAGTCTCATTTCCCACTCCGACGTTACCATTCACAGCAGCGGTAGCGTTGTTGACATTAGCAGCAGGTATATTGACCACAGGCGGAGCCACTGGCGTGGGAGTGTCGTCTCCATGAGCAGTATCAACCCGGACAGACTGATGATCGTCATTACCATGACCAGCGTTGCGAGCCAACAGAGGCTGGACCATGGCCTGCAAGTTCTCCTGCCCTTTTGCTATAGCTTCCATGGTCTGCATGAAGAGAGCGAGCTTCTCGCGCACATCTTGCATCTCGTTCTGTATTTGGTCCATGACTTTCCGACAGTTGGAGCGTGTAGAATAGCGGTGCGGATGCTGATCTGCAATCCTGTAAGGTACCTGGTACAGAGCAGGAAATAAGACACCATTCAAAGATTACCTGTAATGCATTATGAATATGAATGCAATGCAATGTGTCTGTGCATTAGGGAAGTTTATTCCCCCAGTTCTAGTGCGAAGGTGCAGGTGCGGTGACAGTGCTGACAATAGGAATATCGGAGCTGAATCATAGAAAGCCTCATATATTGCAGGGAGAATCAATAAGCCGAGAGTACAATATCGCTGAGAGTACAAAGAAGGCATGACCTCAACCAACAATCCTGGTGATGGTCAGCACTATGCAAATAAAGCATACAAGTTACTACATGAAATGATCAAATCCTCCCAAAAGTCTGGTACTCCTCTATCAACTTCTTGGTCTCCGGATGGCTTGGTCGATCCAGCAGCCCTTCAACAAGCTGGTTTCTCCTCTTAAGGACACGGCGTACGTCTTCAGCAGTTTCTTCCCATGTTGCTTCTCCGAAGCAATCTTCTAACTTTCGCTTCTGGGACACTGCTTCATCTCTGGACTTGATTGCCTTGTTCAGTGCATGCTGGACACTATACCGGGTCATCACTTCTTCCTCACACTTCTTGATGCTAGACTTCAACTTCTCTTCGAGGTCGGAAATTTGCTGCTTCAGCTTATCTTCCCTCTTCTTGTTGTTAGTGAGTGTAGCATTCCAAGTCTTATTGCAAGAGGATATCTCTCGGTGTGCTGTCGAGCGCTTTCTTTTTGGCTTCTAGCATGTCATGGGAGCTTCTGAACTCTTGCCCCAGACGTTCGCGCTTCTTCTTTTCCTCGGTCAACTCAGCTCCTAATCTGTTTACCAGCTCGATCTGTTGTTGGAAAGCATATACGGCCTTGTTTTTCTCGCTGCGTGCCTGGGCTAGCTCTTGTTCTAACCCTTCGTTGATCTTCATCAAGGCCTCTTTTTCCTTCACAACTTGCTCGTAGACTTCTCTAGAAACAGTAGTCGGCTCTGCTACCGGAACGGGAACAAGAATTGGTACATCTGGAAATGGCATCTTCAACTGACTAGCCCTCTCCTGAATCCAAACTCTATAAGGTGCATAGGCCTGACAGTCATTCTTTCCTAACAACGGCTTCCCTCTGCGGTTAATACGCGTCCAGGCATGTTGCAGCTTGGCTAGTAACTCCCCCTTCACGTCTCCGGTGAAGTACAGAGATTCCTGTACTTCTTCCTCCTGAGGTGGATTCTTCAGCGCATATCCGAACTGACGGACGAACAGAGATGGGTTGTAGTTGATACACCCTTTCCTTCCAATCAACGGCACATTAGGGTACCCCGAACAACTGAAGATGAGCTCAGATCCCAACAGGTCTCGATCGAACCACACAACGTCTTCGGAAGATAGCCTCATCAGGCGCTCTGACCAACTGGCTGAGGTTGCACTGTCTACAAATGGTCCCTTTGTGGGGAGATGACTTTTGAACCACATATTCAACAGAGGAGCACAACAGTACACAACCTTTCCTCTTCGGTTCTCATTCTTATAGTGCAATGAGTGATAGAAATCTCCAATCAAAGTTGGCACTGGGTTGCCTGCAGCAAACAGATAGAAAGCGTCCAGATCCACAAAGTTGGGCAAGTTAGGAAACAGCACAATTCCATAGATGCATAGAGCCAGAATAGCATTGAAAACCACCCAACAACCGTTCTTGGCGTATTCTCGAGCTTTGACAACTAAGAAATCCAGAGAGAAACCTGACACCCCAAGCCAAGAAGTCAATAACAGATCTGCAGCGTTCATATGCAAGGCTTTGGCTAAGTCCTCCAACTTGGGCTCAGCAGCAGAGTGAATAAAGGGAACCTTGTTCTGCACGGGAAGCTCGGTAAACTCCACATACTCCTCAATGGTAGGTCCTAGAATGAAGTCAGCAAAAGTAAAGCATCTCAATGCGGGGTCATAGAACTGCATCAAGGTGTATAGCCCGTTCATCTCATCAGCAGTGGGCTTACAGACTAATCTCAGTAATCTCCCATGGCTCATTCTGAAGCTTCTTCTAACCTCCTTATCAGCAAGAGATATCAGACCAAGCAAAGAAGTAATATCAGGTGAAGGCAGCTTATACGCAACTGTTTTCCTCAAACCAGCCATAATCAATACTCAGAAATCTGGGCACTAGAACTAGGGAAATGCAAATGCACCTGCAGCACAGACACACGTTAGTGAAATGCAAATGGTAATGGATATGCAGGCAATGCAATGCAAGTAACATGCAACAGGGACCAAAGCTGCAGCTGAATAGCCTAAACCCAATCAAGAAAGGTCTCAGATAGACCACCCAGAAATCATCAAACCCTGGTCTCAGATAGACCTAACACAAAGCTCCAATACTGGTCTCTGACAGACCTCAAACCATAACTCCAACTGGTCTCTGGCAGACCTCAAATCATATCTCCAATTGGTCTCTGACAGACCTCATATCATTTTCCCATTGGTCTCTGACAGACCTCAGAACACATCTCCAAATGGTCTCTGACAGACCTCAGAACACATCTCCAAATGGTCTCTGACAGACCTCAGAACACATCTCCAAATGGTCTCTGACAGACCTCATAACTCTCCATAAATACCCAGGATCTCTGATCGAGAACAAACCGGTATCTGAAGGTCTGGTTACCTGCATAACCCCAAATCCCCTCACAGGTGGGTAGCCCTATAACTGGCACAAGGTACGGCATCCTATGCGGTCGTCGGCGTCACAGACTTTCAGGGTTGATGATACGATTCCCAGAAGGAGTGGCATCATCAATCCCTGAAGAGGCCTCACTCAGCCAACTTCCAAATGATCGGTCCCCGGAGTCGACAATTCAGCTGACCAACAACCCCTTCGACCCAAAGGGTAGAAAAAGAAGCCAACCAGAAGAACCTCATCCGAGTGTAGATTTCATGAGACACTAATGCAAGCAAAGCCGGCACGCGCCCACTACTTTCTACGCTAATTCTAGGTGCACTCAAGCCCAGGTCCGGCTTATCTCTCAATATCAGAACACCCGTCACACCCCAAATACAGCAATAATAATCAATATACAAAGCTGAAAATACAAGGTTAGAAATATACAATAACTCCATACAAAATCCTCGACGGGAAAACAAGCGCTAGGATTGACTCGCTCAAAGGGACGTTGGATCCCAAATGCATAAGAACCATCGCAGTTCTTAGCAGCCAGGGGACGTTGGATCCCCAGCAGAGTCGCCAGCTGTCGCTACTGCGAAAATCGGCGCCGACTGAACAGAAGAGTCGCCACCGTGCGTTATTTATCCCACGGGAGGGAAAGGAAACGCTCAGAGTAAACCTCGCACAACACGGGAAAGGTATGGTCGTCGCAACCAAAACCTGGATTCGGGAGTCGGTTACGCAAGGGGAAGGTATTAGCACCCCTCACGTCCGTCGTACTCGACGGGATCCACGCTTGTTTTCGGGTATGGATTGTTATTCTATCTAAACTATGGGTCGAGGGTTAAAAAGAAAATAAAATGAAAATAAAAATGACTCGGCAAAGTATCGCACTTTATGCCTACGTATTCTCGCCTGGAACGAGAAATCAGAGTCAACGTAGTTCGCCTACCTACGGGAAAGGAGGGGAAGGTTGCTCGCTAGGATATCGCATCCTATGCCTACGTACTTCCACACGGCATGGAAGATCAGAGCAAACGTAGTTCGGGCCACGTACGACACAAGCTTGTCTTGGTTGATTTTATTCCTTCTGAAAAAAGGTTTTTCTGATTAACAGTCCAAGAGGACAAAAATGACGCTTTGATGAGTTCACATTCTTTTACGAAAGAAGTGTCTTTTATTGTGTTTGAAATCTTTATGTGTTTTTCTGTTTGTTTTGAGGAAGAAAGAGACAGAACTCTAACCTACGGTTGCGAAGGGAATCAAACTATCCTAATGTTATCATGCATGGGTTAAAACCTAGTGTCTATCATGCTCCTCTCTTGCACAGAGAGAAACAGAGATCCTACGGGATAGGCAGAAACAGAAACAATATCAGATATATATAGTAAAACAGTAAAATGCATGGATGCAACAGTACAAGCGAGGCAAGGGAGTCCCACTCAACCTCGAACCTAGAAAACAATAGGCGAAAGTGAACGACTTCACTTTCAACCCAACAGGGTAAACAGCAAACAATACAGTCCGGAAAACCAATCAATACATCAACAAATGAAATACAACAGCATCAGCAGCTCTGACTCAACATCTGACTTCAAGTAATCTCCAACCAGTTACAGGCTTCAACAAGCATCAGTCTCCATCTTCATGGCCTTTAGGCAAGGGCTTTGATCATCAATCTTCCATCTGCAATGGCTTTTCTTCAAGTTCAAACCTCCAGGATGAGGGATTAGTCACAAGAGTGAATTGGATGAATGTTAGACAGTTAATTACCTACCAAGGGTGGTTCATCAACTGTTAACATTAAACAGAAAGTTTCCTCTCAAAAGTTCTATCTTTCAAATATATTCACTGATCCTTCCAAAGGAAGGAGGTGGATATTTGAAAGAGACTTTGAATCATAGAGAAAGGATAGAGGCAAACAAAGCCACCTATGTTTGAGAAGCAAGCTTTCTACTCTAGAGCTTTGCCTAGCTCCTAGACCCTAGTCTCCTCTGCAGCTGCTAGCAAGAACCTCCTCCTCAACTCTGACAGTTGATCTTCAATCTCTGGATCTCCAATGGTCTTCATCTCCTCAAGTCTTCAGCTCTCCCAAGTCCCCAGACAAACCCAATACCCAAGCAAGCAAGCAATAATCCCCAGAGGGCACACCACACCAGTCAATCAGATATACAGACAGTATTAATAGCAGTAGGGGAATCCTGACTTTTTCTAAGGGGTCTAATAACTACCCATAGCCCTTATAGTCCCATAACTAATCTATTCAAACCCTAAGTCCTAAGGGAAATGAAATCAAACTTCCTAAGTCATCACCTAAAAACCCTGATTTGTTCATGTTGTTCAAGCCTACATAATCACCTAAATTAATTCTTAAAAATGGGAACTAAATTGAATCTACAATTTCAATATCTAATCTAAACAACATAAAAAGAATGAACCAAAAATATGAAAGCATCTAGGAGAACAAAAATTACTAAAATCATGCATGAAATGGATCTATTTAAAATGACATTTATTTAGAAAATATGGAAAAAATATGAAATAAAAATAAAAATGCAATTTTATTTTTCTATAATTTTCTAGACATTCTAAAGAAAATAGTGTAAAAAGAATGAAGTGAAAATGATTTTCTATGGATTTATTATGAATTTTCAAAGTGCATAAAAATTAAAGTGGAATTAAAAAAAATTGAATTGAATTAAAATGAGGGAGGGGGTACGAATAGTAGGCGCGTTCAGTTAATAATTGGATGGGCCAAGCAGCAGGGGGTGTGGTTAGCGCTTTGGTTAAGGCCCAGAACTAGTTCAGAAATATGAAAAATAAAATCAGCGCAGGGGGGTGAAAATAGCGTTGGATTCACATGTAAAACTGATTGGGCTCATAACTGGGGGGTGGGAATAACACATCATCTTAGGCCCGCCCGTTTCAATTAATGAAACGGTGCGTTTGGCACCAAACTAATCTCCCTCCAAAAATCAGATTAAACCTCAGCCACACGATGGGCTTGGAGGTCAATGGTCTAACACAAAACAGACGATCCAGATTTCGTCTTCTCCAATGGATCTGTGAGAATTAGGGTTTCACCATGAAAGCTCATGCACGAGCATAATTTCTACCAATCTGTTCTCCCTCTCCAGGCCATGAATCCACATGATGTAAACATGAAAAATGTTCTACATCTCTCCCTCTACACATCTATGGTCTTAGATTGATCTGAAACTCACTAGATCACTCAACCCGATAACAACAAATTTTGGTCACCATGAAAACACTCTGAGATGCACCATCACAATTCTCCATCAAACTTAACCTAATCTAATCTATGCATAATGGTTATCATTCTGATCTATCAAGCTAAGCTTATGATGCATTCTACTACAAGTTTCAAGCCCTAACAGTTTCTACCACCTGCTAACAAACATCACCAAACCACTCCAAATTCAACCTAATTGCTCTACTAACCTCCTACATTACATCTAAACTAACAAAATCAAGCTAACCTAATTGAATCGAGCTGTGGCAGAGAAAATGTACCTGGTGTGAAATCTTGCAAACAGCTATGGAGACTCGTGGATCTGAGGCTTCCAAGGCTTGGATCTTGATCAATTAACTCAGTGATTGATTCTGTATGCAATACCTTGATGATTCTTGACTTGAATTGTGCTATCCACTTGAAACTTCAATTTTGATGTTGATGATGGAAGTGCTCGAAAATGGAGTAATCACACCTTGTTCTTGATTGAATTATGATCTATGATGATGAAGCAGTGTAATGAAGTTGATTTTGATGATGATTGGTGAAGAATTTGAGGAATTGAAGTGAAAATTCAATGAAAAAGAATGAGAGAATTTGTGAGATTCTTGGTGAAAAATGAAGCCAACCCTTGATCAATCCTCATTTCATGAATATATAGAGCTCACATGAACATTCTAGATCCATCTTGCACATTCCCTTGCCTTCCAACTTTGATCCATTTTTGAAATGTTTCTTAAAAGGCAAGTAACCATGAATATCTTTCTTTTTTCCTTCTAAACTCAAAAAAGTGTTTGAACCATTGTTCTTAGAATTGCTTTTCCATTCAAAATCATATATTGGAAGTCTCCATTTGGACTCATAAATCTCCCAAACCATTTTTCACTTTGAATTTCTTTAAATTATAAGCCATTTTAGTTCAAATTTGGACCAATCATGCAACTTCATGTTATGAGCTTTTCCAACAATTTGTGACCTTCTTTCTAGACTTAAAATCCCATTTGGAGCAAGTTTGATGTTGTAAGGTTTTCCATTTGAGGCCTCCTTGTATGAGTTTTGGACATAGGTTAAAATGACCTGTAATTCACAAATGCCCAAAATACCCTTTGCTTGCCAAGACCATAAGTTGAGTTCCACACATCATATGAAGGCATACTATACCATTCTAGAAAGCTAAGACAATGAGTAACAATTCTTATGTTGACCAAGAATTCATTTGAAATCTCCTTGAGGGGCAAAAATTGCTTGGAAGTCAAGTCACTTTCACAGACAAAAATTCAGATACCTCAGATGACCTGTAACTTGCAAGGACCATAACTTGAGTTCTATAAATCTCCTTGATGTCTTCCACCACTCAAATTAAAGGTATTGAGATCCTCTACAAGTTTCATGTTGGCCAAGAAGCCATTTGAAGCTAGCATTTTGACTTATCTTGCTTGGAAATTTGACCTAAACTAGGGGATTTTACACGGAAACCCTAATTTAGAAACTCCTCTTCTCCTTGATTTCTCTTGAATTTTCCTTGGCATATCTCCATATCCTTATTCTCCATGTCAAATGATGAACCCCACATCTCTCCACTAGACTTGAATGCCCCCTTTAATCAGTCAATTGACCTAGGGTTGACCTAGGGTTGACCCAGATGAAACCCTAGTTGACTGTTTTCAACTATAGCTCTTGTGCTCTCATCAATGACTTGTCTCCTTCTCCAAATGACTTTCTAAGTCTCTCATAATGGCTAGATACTCTCCATGCCTTCAACTCACAGCTCACAACCCTCTTGTTGCCCCTCAGATACCCTCAGCTAGGAGATGGACTCAAGGCTTGATCTGCTGAACTCTTTGCTTCCAAATTCTTCCCTGATGACTTGAATGAGATAATAACCTCTTGATAGGCTTCTAGAGATGAGAATAATGATTGGTCCCCCCTGTTGTATGACTTGCTATGCTTATGCTATGCAGATGGTTAGTCTATGTACATGACTCTATATGCAAATGCTAATGACATTGAAACATAAACCCAAGGAATAAGGTTGGGCAAATTTTAGGGTGCAACACTATCAACTTGATACAGTTTAACAGAATGACAGTGATCTCCGTGTTGAGGAATCAGTCCTCCAGTTTTGTCATCTCACCGAAAGAGTCGAGCCTTGTCGTCGATGTCTGCATTTGCATTTGATCATATGTCATAGCATAATTCCTATACATGTGCATATCTTGGGTGCTTTATTCCCCATTTACATTTCTATCTTGGGTGCTTTACTCCCCATTTACATTTCTATCTTGGGTGCTTTATTCCCCATTTACCTCTCTATCTTGGGTGCTTTACTCCCCATTTACTTTTTTATCTTGGGTGCTTTACTCCCCATTTACATTTCTATCTTGGGTGCTTTATTCCCCATTTACCTCTCTATCTTGGGTGCTTTACTCCCCATTTACTTTTTTATCTTGGGTGCTTTACTCCCCATTTACATTTTTATCTTGGGTGCTTTACTCCCCATTTACATTTCTATCCTGGGTGCTTTACTCCCCATTTACATGTCTATCTTGGGTGCTTTACTCCCCACTTACCTTCTATCCTTGGTGTTTTATCCCCCATGTACCTTTATCCCGGGTGTTTTATTCCCCATTTACCAGATATTCCTGGGTTTACCTAACATCATGGTGTTTTACCCCCATTTGTTTTTTTTTCTCCCCGAGGTTGTGTTTTACTCGTGTCTTACCTTGTGGGCAAAATTTATTTACTTGGCATCATGGGTGTTTTATCCCCATTTGCGTTTTTCTCCTGAGCTCGTGTTTTACTCGCGTCTTACCTTGCGGACAATTTCTAATTTACTTGGCACCTATCAACAATTCTGTGTCGTGTCTACCCGACGTTCTTCCAGATATGACATGTCTTCTTCCCTAGTGCAATTCCTCGGTGGGTCGTCCCCTGTGACGTTGTTTCGTCTGTATCCGTGCATTTGTCATTTTCATCATACGCATCATATCAGATTCATATTATATTTAGCATTATAGTTCGTTTTGTTTTGTCCATATCATTGCATAGCACTGCGTCTAAAGGCAAAATTTTCGGTTATCTGTATTTAAATCCCTCCACCACGATTTCTCGAGTCTCCGTTGCTCGAATCACCCGGTGAAGTTATTTAAATAGGGGCAACTGTAATACCCCAAATTTTGCCCTAAGATTTGTCGTCGCATTTCATTGCATTTAATCAATTACTAACAAATTTGTGTAGTCGTTTGACTTTTTGCAGGTAAATATCATATGACATGTATTTTTTTTTCTTTTTTCTAAAAAGTAAAAATGGCACAATTGGCAAGAGGACATGTGTAAGGAGTTGTGAGTGTGAGAGGTTGAGAGTTCGAATCTCACCTTAGTCACTTTTGTTTTTTATTATTTTTACTCTAAATGTTTCTATCTCTCATTAAAAAATAACAAAAATAGTTTTTTATTATTATTTAATTATTATTTTCGTATTTTAATTAAATCATTTTTTAAAATATTATTTTTTTCACTTTTTTCTAAATTATTCATAAAAATATCCAAAAAATCATAAAATAAAAAATATTAGAAAAAATTTTGTTCTTTTATAATATTTTTGATTTTAGGAATCAATAGGATTATTAGTTTTTATTTTAAGTTTATTTTAATTATTTTAAATTATTTAAATTTTATTTTTTCTTAACTAATTATTTAGTTTGGGCTTTAAAATGGGCTTTAGGGACATTATTGACAATTTGGTGTTAACCCTAATTTGTTCCCTATATATACATGTGTTGCCTTGTTGAAAAAGGGGTCAGAAGGTTTTCTTCAGAAAAGAGGAGAGAGAAAGGGAGAAACAAAGGAGATCCCCAGAGAAGAAAGACGGTCGTTCCCACAACTCGTCAGAAGGATTGGAGCTCTCCAGTGTTCCCTTATTTAAACCTTTTTCACATTTACCGAAACAAACCTCCGCTTCGTAGGTTAAATTACTAAACCTTTTGCCTTTTCATGTTTATGTGCATATTTTGCCATGTTAATGTGTTTAGGTCCGTTAAATTATTAAACCTTTTGCTTTTTCATGTTTATGTGCATATTTTGCCATGTTAATCTCCATGTGTGTTTAGGTCCGTAGATTTTAATATCAAAACCCTTTTTTATCAAAACCTTTTTTTTAAAATCAAAACCCTTTTTTTTATTTTAAAACCTTTTTTTTTAGTAAGACCTTTTTTAAAAACTGAAAAGCCTTTTTGTTCCCAAGAAAAAAAAAACCTTTTTGTTCCCAAAAACCTTTTCCCAAAAAACTGAAAAGCCTTTTCCCAAAAAACTGAAAAGCCTTTTCCCAAAAAATTGAAAAGCCTTTTTTTGGGATGAAAAGCCTTTTTTGTTCTAAAAAAAACTGAAAAGACTTTTCCCCCCAAAACTTTTTTTTTATAATTTAAACTTAATATTTTTTATAATTTTAACTTAAATATTTTTTATTAAAAAAATTAAAACCTTTTTTTTATAATTAAAATATTAAAAAATTAAAACCTTTTCGTAAGGAACTCCTGATGTTTGATGTTTGTCGTGTCATTTTATGTACCCTTTTATTACTTTTCTTTCTTTTGCATTTCATGTGCATGCTCGAGGTTGAGATGTGCTTGTGGTGGCCACAGCCCCACACTATTTTCCTCCCTCACTTCATTCTAAGTGTCATTACATATTTTCATATTCTTCATGTTTTCAGAAATGTTTCTTTGTTTCTTTATACCCTCTGCCTTTATTACTTTTCTTATTTCTGTACCTTAATTATTCCTCCATATAATGATTTGTCATATTTTCACATTTTTTACAGTTTTATCCTTCTGAAGGATTAGGTCCAGCCTTTTGGCCGCCGAGTCAATAGCCTTACCCCTTTAATGGATCAAACCCTGTTTAGCCTAGGTGTCCCGCCGTGGGCAAAATTGTTTTTATCCTAGTGTTAGGCCAAAAGAGTCGCCGTACTCTGTTTTAAGGTTTTCCGTCGTGGAATCCCTAATTTAACCCTATTTTAATTTTAATTAACATTTTTTTTAACATAGAGATTGGAGTCTCTGAACAAACCTTGGCCACAGTCAAGACGTTTCTAACCTCCCTTTTGAGGGGAACTACAGTTACTCTGATTCCATTCCCGTAAGGATATGTAGGCACAAGATGCGATGTCTTGCCGAGTAAACTTAGAATTAACCCCTAGGTCTTTTTGAATTTTCAATCCTTTGTATATACCCTAAAGCAAAATAATTAATGAAATAAATAAAAAAAATAAACAAAAGGTTCCCGTAGAGTACTACGGAAGTTTAGGGTGCTAATACCTTCCCTAAATTTAACCAACCCCCGAACCTTAGATCTCTCCCTTTTAGGTTTTTCCTTTCTTTAACCTTTCCTTTGGATAAATGAAAGACCGGTTGTAAATGAATTAAGATTCAAGTTAATCAATAGCTTGACATCCAAATTTCACCGCAACACATTTCATTGACATGTATGCAGTAGATCAAGAGGTATGATTACCAATCAAGAGCTATGAAGCTAGCCAAGAAGGTTATTCAAGTGTTCAAGGGTTGATATATTTGCCAGAGAAGTTAAGAGATCCTCAGAGAGATTGGTTGAAACCAAGATTGTGTGCCTCCTAACTTGAGAGTTATGGGAGCTCCTCAGATGATTCTGAAGCTATGAGGATGGACTTGAAGCCTTGAGAGAGCTTATGAGATGTCTTGAAAGTCATCATGAAGCCTTGAGAGAGCTTATGAGATGTCTTGAAAGTCATCATGAAGCCTAGAGAGGTCATTGTGCAAGAATAAGAAGCCTCAGCCATGAGTGGTATAATTAGGGTTTGACTGGGTCAACCCTAGGTCAATTGATGATTTGGAGAGGGTTGAGACCTAATCCAAGATCCATGTGATCATGGATTAATGCATTGAGATGCTATAAGGATGATTCCAAGGTCAACTCATCATGATTGAAGAGTTTGAGAAGTTTCAAGCTAGGGTTTCTAAGGCTTGATAGTGTAAAATCCCCTAGTTTGACCCCTATCTTCAAGGCAGTTTAGCTCAAGATGTGATTGTCATCTCATCTTACCCCCAACATGAATGTTGTATAGCTTGCTCTTGGCTTTAATTTGAGTACTAGAAGTCCTTGATAGGATTTGTATAGCTCAAGTTATGACTTTGACAAGTTACAGGTTATCTGAGGTATGTGAATCTGGGGCCTTGAAAGTCACCCAACTTGCATCCAACTTTTGCCCAAGAAGGATGATTCCTATGAACTTTTGGTCAACATGAATGTTGTTCCTTATCTTCTTAGCTTTCTATATAGTACTATAAGTTCTTTATAGGATATGTAGAACTCAAGTTATGGCTTTGACAAGTCAGGGGCTTTTTGGTCATTTGGAGATTACAGGTCATTTCAAGCATAAGGCCATAACTCCTATTTCCAAGCTTCAAATGGAAAAATCTTCAACATAAAACTTGCTTAAAATGATGTTTTAAGGCTAGTAGGGAGGTCATGAGATGTTGAAAAATCTTGTAGCTCAAAATGGTAAAAATGACCTAAAATGGAGGCATAAGTTAAATAAGTCAAAGTTGGAAATTGAAATTTCCAAGCTACACATCCAAACCATGGCATGTAATAGGCAATTTTGACTCTAAAAAGCATTTTAGAAACAATGGTTCAGCCACATTTTTGAGTTGAGGTTTAGATCATGGACTTGCTTTGGAAAATGGTTGCTTGCATATTAAGGTACAAATGCAAAACACAAGGAAACTCAATACACAAGCTAGCTAAGTATCCTAACATGTCATGTATCTCATCTAAGGAGATTTTCAAGGAGATACAAGTTGCTGCAAGAGGTATAGCATGAGATGGTACATGAGATGGATTGAAATGAAAAACTCATGGCATGAGAATCTCAAATTCTCATTGGATGATTCCAGAAGGTTCTGGATGGTTTAGAATCATCCTATATATGGATTAGAACTTGCTCAGATGCAAGGTTGGGGAGAGATTAGAGAGGAGAGTGAGATAGCCATTTCAATTTCTTCCATTGCAAGTTGAAATCAATTTCTACATTCCTCACCATTTCCATTGATTCTTTCAATCCTAACACCTTCCATTGATCATACTGAATGTGTGCATACCAAATTGAGGGCAAGATCATGAAGAATTGAAGAGTTGGAATTTGGATTTTGGGAGCTGCAAGTCACCATCGAGTTTGGAGATTCAGGCTTCTTTGATCAAATCTTTTGCAAACAGAAGCTTTAACATCAATCAAGGAGTGATTCTGAAGAGTTTGAGAGGTTGAACTGAAGATTTGACCTATCTGATATTCAAGATTTGACAGGTTTGCAACTTTTCTTCTACACCTTAATTTAAGCATAATTAGTTAGAATTGTTAGGTTAGAATGGTTAGAGACAAGTAGGAGATGGATTCTGGAAAGTTTGAAGGCATTTGATGAAGTTTGAGTTAGTGACACCATTTTTGTTTTGATCAAGAACACGATGTATAGTGAGCTATAACATGAGTTTAATAGCAAGATTTAACCAGTGTGAGGTGGTGATCATTCTGAGGTAATCAATTTCAAGAATAGTCAGAATTGAAGTTTGAGCATATCTTTGATCTTGGATCGGGTTTAGAGATTGAGGATGTTTCTTTGAATTCTAAGGCCATGGTTGTATTCAGGGTTGAATTTAGAGCAGATTAGGGTTTTGAATCATGGCTTTTGGTTGAGTTTGGATGGAATCCGAGCTAGGTATTTGAAGCTTTATTCATGGAACTTTCCCTCCATTTCCATGGCTGGAGGAAGAAGATAACGTTTTAGCCGTTGGATGAGGCAAGGACTTGTTGACTCTATCTTGATCCCACGGCCACGATGTAATTTCACGATTGAAGGGAAGTCTGAAGACAACCAAAATGCAGCGTACCACTTAAAGTGAGGTTTGGGCTTTAGTTGAGATTGATATCCACACCCCAAGTCTTGGCCCATTAAGAATTTGAACTATATTTCTTTACTAAATGCACCGAGTATTTTTCTTTTTCTTTATATTTTTTGAGTGGTTTTCTGATTAAATAATTAGGCCTAGCGCTTTGCTTTACGTACCCCTCATTCAGGGCCCATCTGGATAATGAACTGTATGGCATTGCTATCTGCACCAATGTTTTCACAATTTATTTTCTTTTTCTCCATTTTTCTTTAATTTTTGAAAAATCATATTAAATAGAAAATTAATGATTTTTGCATGGGGATTTTTTCTCCTATTTCATGTTAATGTCTAGAAAATTATAAAATCAAAATATTTACATTCCATGCATTTTTAATATTTTTTTGTGTATTTTCTCTTTTAATAGCATTTTAATTCCTTTTATGTTGATGCATAGATTTGTAGAATTTTGTTTAGCTAGTTCCCTTCATATTTTTAGGCCATTCTTTTTAGGATAGTTAGATTAGGACTTTAGCTCCCCTCTGGATTTATTCCATAATTTTTTGATTAATTTTTGATTAGTTTTGATTAGATGACTTTAGGTTGTATAGATTTAGGTCAATCCTTAACATAGGCCCACAATAACACTAGAATTTTGGGTTTCTAGGTCAAGTTAGATGTTGGGACATATAGGGTATTAAGGGTAGTCATATAGGATCCCCTAGAAATTATATTAGATTTTAATATAATAGTATCCTATTTTTAATTGATTTTTGTAGTTGATTGTTGTTTGTGTTGCCCTTGTGGGCTTGTATTTTGTTTTGCCTTGCTTTGTGGGTTTTTGCTTGGCTTGGTCTTGCCCTTGTGGGCTTGTAGGGCTTGGTCTTGCTTTGTGGAGCATGGAGGAGCATAGTAGAAGACTTGAATATTGAAGAAGGAGCTTGAGAGGTTGAAGACTTGTTTGTTTTGTTGTTGTTTTAGGGTTAGGAATTAAGAAGAGCCTAGACTTAGTTAATTGCTTTCTTAAACATGGATGGTATCTTTCACCTCCATTCTTCCCCATGATTCAAGGTCCTTCTATGGTGTTCACCTCCCTCCTTTGGAGGGATAAGTGATTGTACCTAGGAAGTAGAACTTTTGAGGGAACCATTCTTTTGATGTTGAACCCTTATAGGCCACCTTTGGTGGTCAATAAGCAGTTTAATACCCTAGCTTATCCAGTTAAGTGATTTCTTCTGGTTTGAGTGTCTTGAGAGAGGTTGGGCTTGAGTTTGAAGATGAAGACTTCATTGAAGAGTATGGAAGAGGATGATTCCCTGAGCACTGCCATTGTAGCTGAAGCTTGAAGAGCATGAAGAGCAAGTTGATACTTGAAGACCCAATGAAGATCCAGTAGAGACTGAATGAAGAGCTGAGGCTTGAGAAAGAACTGAAGGATGAAGTTGACATTTCCAGATGATTGAGGACTACTCTGAGAAGCTGAGGCTTGTGGGAAGAGAAGACCAAGTTGAGACTGGTAAAGCAAAGAAAGCTTGGAAGCTTGTAGATGAAGAGGATTCAATTGAGATTGACTGTGAAGCTGAGGCTTGAAGACCAAAGGAATCAAGTTGATACTTGTGGTTAAGGGTGAAGCCTGAAGGTGGAACTGAGTAAGGAAAGCTGAAGCTTGGAGAAGAAGAATAAGTTGAAACTTATGTGGAAGGGTTGAAACCTGGGGAAGCAAATTGATATTTGTCAAGAGTGATGAAGTCTGAAGACTGAGTTGCTGTCAGAAGAGCTGAAGCTTGGGGTGGAGAGAGGAGTTGATATACTTTCTTCTTTGTTTCTCCTCTGTATTGATGTGCCTTGTTTGACTTGCTTGATGCATTAAAATAAGTCCATATCTAGACTAGCTTTAATCTAGGAGCATGATTGCACTAGAGGTTGAGTTGCTCCCTCTGCTTGTATTGTTACTGTATGGCTTTGCTTGCGGGTATTCGGTAGAGCCCTGCTCCCTTGCCCATGTGGTTTGTTTTGCTTGATAGCATGATGTTATTTCTTCTGTATGATTGCAGTTTACTGTTTTTGCTTGATAGCATGTTTTATTTTCCTCAGTATGATTACTGTATTCATTCTGGCTTGAGGTTGAGATGAGCTTGTGGAGGCTGCTGCCCCACACACATTTCCTCCCTCACTTACATTGCATGCATTTTACAGTCGTTTACTGTATATCTGTGTACTATTCAAGCTGATGCTTTGTCTGTTTCTGTATCATTGACATGATCCCTTAGGACTCTCACTCCCTTTGATAAGGAAGTGATGATAGAACTTTAGGTTGAAACCTATGCATGATAACTTATAGGAGTTCCTTGTTTCAAACCTCAACCATAGGATGAATCCTTGGCATGACAATAGTAGGACTTGATAGTTTCCCCCTAGATGAACCTGTTCTCTTCTCATCTCAAAACAACTTAAGATACAGTAATCATGAATGATTTCTTTCGTACGTTACGAGCCTTAAGCTATCTGAGAAAGGATTATTGGAGAGTTTCTTTTCAACAGTCTGGATGTTTAGTATGGTACCCTTTGGGTGACATGCGACGCATTCACTCTCAGATCATAGTCTTTAGTGCGATTGAAATTGCAAACACAATAAAAAACACTTCTTTCGTAAAAGACAGAAAACAAACTTCAAACCTTTTTGCCCCGTAGGCCCATAATTCAAAGGAAAGCTTTTCTGAAGAAAAGAGTGTCGTTAAACTTCAGCGCCACCGCAAACAGGCTTTGTCCCTAACTGCTGGAACTGTTGTTTAACCCTACTTGATAAAACAGATGAATCTGAATCTCCGTAAGCCGTAGTGTCCCGAACTACGTAAGCTCTGATCTCTCATGCCTGTTGAGAGTACGTAGGCACAATAATGATGTATTGGCGAGCCACCTTCCCCGCAACCCGTCGTAGGCCGAACTACGTTGACTCTGATTTCTCATTCTCTGATGAGAATACCTAGGCATAAATCGCGATGCTTTGCCGAGTCATTTTCTTTTCTCTTCAGACCAGCCTTGATAGGTAGATAGATAAAACCAACTCGTCCAGTAAACACAACAAGCGTGGATCCCGTCGAGTACGACGGACGTGAGGGGTGCTAATACCTTCCCCTTGCGTAACCGACTCCCGAACCCAGACAATGGTTGCGATGACCTTGTCTTATACCCTTTTCGTCAGGTTTTTCTGATCGTTTCCTTTCCCGTTCCGAGGGATAAATAACGAAAGGTGGCGACTCTTCTGTTGTTCCGGCACCTTATTTTCGTGGAAGCGACAGCTGGCGACTCTGCTGGGGATCGAACCCAGAATCTCTGGTTCTCCGGTTCCCCATGCGAGTCATTCCTAGCGCTTGTATGATTACTTGTTGGGTTGTGTTTATTTATCGCATTTTATTTCCCGCATTTTATTTTCAATATGATATGATTATCTGTGCTATTGTGGGAAGGGCATTCTGATGAGTGAGAAGCCAGACCCAGGCTTGAGTAAACATAGCATTAGTTGTGGAAATTAGTGGCCGCGTGCTTGCTTGGCAGGCACTAGTGTCTCATGAAATCCACGCTCAGACGAGGTTCTCCCGGTTGGCTTCTCTTTCAACCCTTTGGGTTGAGACGGTTGCTGGTTTGGAGGATTGTCGACTCTGGGGACCGATCATTTGTGATTCAGCCGAGTGAGGCTGCTTCATGAGCTGGTGATGCCACACCTTCTGGGTATCGTATCACCCCTCTTGAATGTCTGTGACGCTGATGAACGCATAGGATGCCGAACTTGAGTCAGTATAGGTCCATACCTGTGAGCAAGGTTGGGTTTATTGCAGGAAACTTTTACCTTCAAACTACCTGGTTTTCTTGACAGCGAATCAGTTTTGTTGGTACCGGAGGTTCTCATCATCAGATATATGACTGTTCTTGACAGAGCAGGTTTTTGATTGGGATCAGAGGATCTTATCATCAGATGTGTATTTGTTCTTGATAGAGCAGGTTTTGATCAGAGGATCTTATCATCAGATGTGTATTTGTTCTTGATAGAGCAGGTCTTGATCAGAGGATCTTATCATCAGATGAGTAGTTGTTCTTGATAGAGCAGAGTTTCGGTCATCAGTTGTTTGTTCTTGACAGGGCAGATTTATGATTGGGGTCTGTAGATCTCATCAGCAGATGTATGTTTGTTCTTGACAGAGCAGAGTTTCTTGGTCCTGTATCAGAGGTCCTTATTATCAGACATTTGTTCTTGACAGAGCAGAATTATGGTCCTGTGTATATGGCCCTATCAGATGGTTGTTCTTGACAGAGCAGATTTGTGGTCCGATACCAGGGTTTTCCTTATTATCAGATAGTGGTTGTTCTTGATAGAGCAGGATTATGGTTTTGTTGATACACAATCTCCACAGCACAGTTGCCTTGATCTCCTGCTGCATGATTGCATTTTACATTGCTTTGCATACTCATTTGCATTTCATTAACGTGTGTCTGTGTTGCAGGTATCGTTTTCCCCGATCCAGGATTTCTTGCCTCCTATTGTATTGTTATGGGTTCTCTGAGGAAGACCGTGGCTTACAAGTTCCCTGCCCCTGACGTGGTTCGGCTGACCGGTTTGATTGCTTTAGCAGATGATTCTGTGAGGGATGAGTTCAGAAAGTCTTACGGCAAATTGCTCAGTTTGGTTCGTAAACCTTCTGCGTTCGAGTTGAATGGGTTGCACGCTCTGCTGCAGTTCTACGACCCTCCGTTGAGATGTTTCACTTTTCAGTATTTTGTTCTCGCACCCACGTTAGAGGAATATGCTGATTTATTAGGTGTGCCTATCAAGAGGCAGATGCCTTTTGTTCATATGGATGCTGAGCCTGATCTGGCTGGTTTAGCTCCTTCACTTCATCTGGATGCCTCCGAGTTGGTATTGACTAGTTGGAACAAGGTTCCTGGTTTCTCCTTGCAGTTTTTAGTGGGAAAGGCTCAACAGTGCGCCAAAGACGGATGTTGGGTCGCGTTCAACGCCATTCTCGCTTTGTGCATATATGGCATCATTTTGTTCCCCAATATGCCCGATTTTGTAGACTTCGATGCATTTCATATCTTTGCTTCAGGGAATCCAGTCCCTACCTTGATAGGAGATGTCTACCATTCCATCCACTACAAAAACAAGAACAGGAGGGGCAAGAATGTCTCATGCTGCGTACCCTTGCTTTTCAAATGGCTTGATAGTCATCTGCCCAAGAGGGGTCCTTTTGTTTCGTCTGCAGCCACAACTGAGTGGTCCGAGCGTCTGATGAGTTTATCTTCAGAGGATATTGACTGGTTTTACAGAGATAGGCTGGGTACCGAGATTATCTTCAGCTGCAGCGGATTTCCGAACGTGCCTTTGATAGGCAGGAAAGGCTGTATAAACTACAATCCGTCTTTGCTGGTCCGACAGTTCGCGTATGCTTTGAGAGCTCCACCGAAGGATGAAGAGGTACAGGAATCTCTGTACCTCACTGGTCTTCTAGAGGGGGATCTGTTATCCAAGCTTCAGCGCGCCTGGAATGGCATCAGTAAGAGGGGAAAGCCATTGTTGGGGAGAAGCAACAATCAAGCCTACCCTCCGTATGTGACTTGGATCAAAGCCAGAGCAGATGCTATAGGGATGTTGTTTCCTCATGCCAAGCCAGAAAGCCCTCCAGTGATTGAAGAGCTCACCACTGTGCCCATTCAGCAGCATAATCAGGTGTTAGCTGAGCGAGATGAATTGAAGCGGGCAAACGAGGAACTGGAGAAAGAATTGGCTCTGCTCCGAAGCGAGAGGAACGAAGCTGTTCATTCCCTCAAGAGGCAGACAGAGCTGGTGAACCAGCTAGGTACAGACCTGACTAAGCAGATAGCCGAGCGTGAGCGCATGGGTCAAGACTTCAAAGCTGTCAACGACATACTGGCTACGAAGAAGCAGCACTTGGATGAAGCATATCGGAGGATATCCAAGTTCAACCAGCACTGGAAGGCTTCCCTAGCCACCAGGAAAGAGAGGGAGGATAATCTGATGCTACAGATCTCCAAGCTGGAAGCCCAGTTGAAGGATAGTGAGAAGAGGTTTGATGAAGAGACCGCTCGCAGATACGCCGCCGAAGGCCAGCTCAACAGGGCTCTCGCTAACCTGAAGGAGCGCAAACTTACGTTTGAGTCCAAGAAGCGGAAGTTAGAAGATTGTTTCAGTGAAGGAGCATGGGAAGATTCGGTCGAAGGACTTCAGTACACCATTGTGCAGAGGGAATTACTCGTCGAAGGGTTGCTCACTCTTCCTGATCATCCAGAAACGAAGGAGTTGTTAGAAGAGTATCGCGCCCGTGGCCGTACTTGACTATTTGTATTCCTTTTGTTTTGATCATTGTTGTATGCTGACCATCACCAGGCTTGTTGGCTGAGGTCATGCTGTTGATTCATCTTGTACTCGCTGATGTTGTGTACTGCCTTGATGGGCTTTCTTTATATATGAGATTGTTATTTCCATGATTGGACTCGGACTTCTTCTTATTATCAGCACTGGCACTCAGGCACTAGGGTCGGGGGAGATCTCCCTAATGCATAGACACACGTTTGCATTTGCATGAAGCATCTGCATAACGAGCATTTTGTTGTTTTTCCTAACCCTTTTGTGTTGACAGGTTGTTTCAGGTGGTTCCAGGATTGATCAGAGACCTATTCACCGCTATCCGACTAGAGCTAATCAAACCAGAATCATGGAGCAAGTGAAAACTGATGTTCAGGAACTCCGCGAAAGAATGGATCGCTTCATGGAGCTCATGCAAGCGGTCGCCAATGGCCAGGATCAGCTCAGAACTTTGGTTCAGCCTTTGATTTCAAGGGTTGATAGCAATGACGTACTCCATGGTGGGACCGTGCCTACTCCTCCACCAGTTTAAACTCCACAGAATGATGTTCCCGCGACCGGGGGAAACGGCAGTGCCAAAGGCAATGTGATGGCCAACATCGGACTCAATACGGCGGGCGTCGGTAATGGGAGTCTGGGAGCTAATGTCAATGTCGGGCTGGGCAACAGCAATGCAGGCGTCGGGAATCTGTTTGGGCCTCAGCCATGGCTAGAGGATCGTCAGGATGATGTGTTCTCTCAGAGAGGTGCTGAAGGGGAGCTGAATGCTGAAGCACGGCTTAGATTCAAGGCACTTGAAGATAAGATGAGAGATATCGAGAATCAGAATACTTTGGGCGTTGATATGTCCAAGTTGGGACAAATTGATGATTTCAAGGTGCCCCCTAAGTTCAAGGTACCTGACTTTGAAAATATAAGGGCACCACTTGCCCTCGTGTCCACCTGAGATCGTATTACAGAAAAATGTCTGCCCATTCTGATGACGAGAAGTTGCTGATGCACTTCTTTCAAGACAGTCTTTCCGGGCCGTCCCTTGAGTGGTACATGAGTCTGGAGCCTACTAGTGTGCGCACATGGAAGGATCTTGCTGAAGCATTTGTGCACCACTACCAATACAATAGCGACTTGGCCCCGAACCGAGTCCAGCTGCAGAATCTGTCGCAGAGGAATAATGAAGGGTTTAAGGAATACACTCAGCAGTGGCGTGAGTTGGCAGCTAGGGTTCAGCCGCCGATGGTTGAACGTGAGCTCGTGCAGATGTTTGTAGCCACCCTCCCAGGGGTTTACTATGAGAAGTTGGTCAGCGGTATGTCCGGAACCTTCTCAGATCTCATTATCACGGGTGAGCACGTCGAAAATGGGATCAAGATCGGGAAAATTCAAGGTGATTCATCCTCAGCTGGAGGCGGAAAGAAACCTTATAGTGGCAAAAGACGGGAAGGAGAAGCGAGCGATGTGACCAACGCTCGAAGGAAGGGTAAAGGTCCTCACTAGCAGGTGGCCAGCATAACTATCCCGGCAGTTCAACAGCCGCAGCAGCAGCAGCAACAACCGAATCAACAGGGATATAGAAAGTATCAGAATCGGGCACCTTTGGCGAACCGTCACCTCGAGGCACCGCCCATGTCGTACGCGCAACTCTTGAAGACTTTGCTTCAGCTACAGTTGATCCAGAAGAGAACGCTGGCTCCCTTGACAGGGGCGCCTCCGCCAGGTTACGACGCGAATGCTACTTGTGAGTTCCACTCAGGGGCACCAGGCCACACAGTAGAGAACTGCAAGGCCTTCAAGCACAAGGTGCAGGACATGGTGGATGCCAAGATCATCAACTTCTCCGATAATGTGCCAAATGTCACAAAGAATCCTATGCCAAATCATAGGGGAGGCGGAGTGAACGCCGTTATCGAAGACGAGAGTTTGGATTTGTTGACTGACGTCAGAGATCAGAAGACGCCGCTTAGCTTCATTAAAGCTAAGTTGCTGAAAAGAGGGTTCTTTCCAGGTTGCAGAGAGCTATGTATGGACTGTGCCACACGTTCTGATGGATGTGAGCAGTTGGTAGAAGGAATTCAAAGTCTGATGACTGAAGGGATTTTACAGTTTAGCCGGAAGGCCGAATGTGGGTCAGGAGAGGTAGTGCTGAAGCAAGCTGACGAGGTCGCCACCATCACCATCCCTCGCCGGACGATAACGATTTCTGCACCAAGGCCGCCCACGATTACTATCACCCGAGATGGGCCGATACCCTTAAAAAGCACTAATGCTGTCCCGTGGCATTATGGGGCTGAAGTCTACTGCAACGGACAAAAGTTAGAGCTAGAACCGTTTGGGTCAACTGTGGAGAACCTTGCGGGAATCAGTGGGATTACTCGCAATGGAAGAGTGTTTGCACCACTAGAGGTCACGGCGGATAAAGCAGTCAGAGCTGATGCGGCTGATAAAGGTAAAAGTAAAGTCGTTGAAGAGATCCCTCGTGGGGCAGAAAAAAGACTTACTTGTTAAAGATGCCGAGGAGTTTATGCGGTTGATTAAAAAGAGTGACTACAAGATTGTAGATCATCTCCATCAGACGCCCTCGAAGATTTCCATCCTGAACCTGTTGCTGTGTTCTGAAGCACACCGCAACGCGCTGCTGAAGGTGTTGAACGCCGCATATGTACCGCAGGAAATATCGGTCAACCAGCTAGAAGAGGTCGTAGCCCACGTGAATGCTGGAAATGGGTTAGGGTTCACTGACCTAGAGCTGACGCCGAAAGGGAGGAATCACAATAGCGCCCTGCATATCTCGATAGAGTGTAGGGGCACGATTATATCGCACGTGTTGGTGGACACGGGTTCGTCACTTAATGTTCTTCCGAAGAAGGCATTAATGAAGTTGGATACTCATGGAGTGATTTGCACACTCAGTGATCTGGTTGTGAAGGCGTTCGGCGGAACTAAACGACACGTTTTCGGGGAGGTGACCCTGCCAATCCAAGTCGGGCCAGAAACGTTCGACGCGGTCTTTTATATTATGGACATCATGCCTGCCTACAGTTGTCTCTTGGGCCGGCCGTGGATCCATGCTGCTGGTGCCGTGACCTCCACGTTGCACCAGAAACTCAAATATGTTGTCGGAGGTAGCATCGTAACCGTGTGTGGCGAGGAAGACATAATGGTGAGCCATTTGTCGTCCTTCAAGTATGTTGAGATGGATGGAGAAATCCATGAGACTCTATGCCAAGCGTTCGAAGCTGTCAAAGTGAAGGACGTAGCTCCTGTAGTCACGGAAAAGCCAGAGATGACTCTCTCCTCATTCAAGGAAGCTCGGGCCATTGTCCAAGCCGGATCTACCCCAGGCTGGGGGCGAATTTTGGAGATACCTAACAAGCAAGATAAGTTTGGGTTGGGATATTCTCTTGAAGCTGAAGCTTCTTCTTCTAGCAGTGCGTCGCGAGGTAAAGGGCCGATCCAGTTTACCAGTGGCGGGGTGATTTTTGAAAGCATCAACGCGGTGTCTGAAGACAGCGGAGATAGCGACTGTGACCTCGACTCTTGGATCCAGCCAAGCAAGCCAGGCGAGGGCCTCAACAATTGGTCTGTCAAGGATATCATCCAGATGACAAGCGAAGAGTAATGATTTACTTTTTCCAATCATTGTACAACCCTATGTCTTACCCGGGGCATAGTGGTTTTATTGTCAGGGCCTTGTTGGATTATGTACATGCATTTTGTTAATAAATCAAAGGCGTTTTCTTCGTATTCAAATATTGTGATCTCTGTTATTCCTGTTTTATATTTGTTTTGAAAAACAATAAAATGGCAATGCGGTTTGTGCTAACCTGCATATCCTTGTTTTAAGCTTAACCCTTGTTATTGCAGGATCCACATAACAGATGACATCGACTCTGGACCTTCTACGGCTCACTTCGACTTCGATTGCCCGATCTATCAAGCCGAAGAAGAGATTGATGAAGACGAAGACCTTCCTGAAGAGTTGGCCCGCTTGTTGAAACAAGAGGAGAAATTTATTCTGCCTCATGAAGAGGAGATCGAGATCGTGAATCTGGGTTCTGAAGAACTCGTCAGAAACGTCAGGATAGGGGCTACACTGCAGAGTGATGTCAAGCAGAGATTGGTCGAGATCCTAAGAGAGTATAGTGACATCTTTGCTTGGTCATACGAAGATATGCCCGGACTTGACACGGACATCGTGGTCCACCACTTGCCATTGCGAGAAGATTGTCGTCTCGCTAAGCAGAAGCTTAGGAGGACGAGACCAGATATGGCCTTTAAGATCAAAGAAGAAATGCAGAAACAACTCGATGCTGGTTTCTTAGCGGTCACCACTTACCCTCAGTGGGTCGCCAACATAGTGCCTGTACCGAAGAAGGACGGTAAGGTACGAATGTGCGTCGATTATCGGGATTTGAATAGGGCGAGCCCTAAAGATGATTTCCCGCTGCCTCATATTGATGTGTTGGTCGACAATACAGCCCAGTTCTCCATGTTTTCGTTCATGGATGGCTTCTCCGGTTACAATCAGATCAAGATGGCGCCGGAGGACATGGAGAAAACGACGTTTATCACTCCCTGGGGAACATTTTGCTACAAGGTGATGCCTTTCGGTCTGAAGAATGCAGGGGCCACTTACCAACGAGCAATGGTTACTTTGTTTCATGACATGATTCATCATGAGATTGAAGTCTATGTTGATGACATGATTGCGAAGTCCCAAACGGAGGAGGGACATCTGGTCAATTTGCTGAAGCTTTTTGAGAGGCTTAGGAAGTTCAGGTTGAGGCTGAATCCTAACAAGTGTACTTTCGGAGTACGGTCCGAAAAGTTACTGGGGTTTATCGTGAGCGAAAGAGGCATCGAGGTTGATCCTGCGAAAATAAAAGCGATACAAGAAATGCCAGTGCCAAAAACAGAAAAAGAAGTTCGTGGTTTCCTGGGCCGAATAAACTACATTGCAAGGTTTATTTCTCAGCTCACGGCCACGTATGAACCGATGTTCAAGCTTTTAAAGAAAGATCAGGCGATTATCTGGAACGAGGATTTCCAGAAGGCATTCGACAAGATAAAGAAGTATCTTCAAGAACCTTCAATCTTGATACCCCCAGTGGCTGGACGAACTCTAATCATGTACTTGACAATTCTTGAGAATAGTATGGGGTGTGTTCTCGGTCAGCACGACGAGACGGGCAGAAAGGAGCATGCCATTTACTATTTGAGTAAAAAGTTCACTGACTGTGAATCTCGCTACTCGATGCTGGAGAAAACATTTTGTGCACTAGCCTGGGCTGCCAAACGTTTACGATAGTACATGCTCAATCACACGACCATGCTAATTTCGAAGATGGATCCGATCAAGTACGTCTTCGAGAAGCAAGCGCTTTCGGGTAGGATTGCCAGATGGCAAATGGTGTTGACGGAATATGATATTCAGTACGTTTCCCAGAAGGCCATCAAGGGAAGCGTATTGTCTGATTACCTTGCCGAACAGCCGATCGAAGATTACCAGCCGATGAAATTTGAATTCCCTGATGAGGATATCATGTTTCTCAAAGCGAAAGATTACGATGAACCGTTGCCCGACAAGGGGCCAGATAGGAAATCCCAATGGAAATTGATATTCGACGGGGCGGTTAATTCTTACGGAAGTGGCATAGGGGCGGTCATCACGACTCCCCACGGATCCCACATCCCGTTCACTACGAGACTGACGTTTCCGGTCACCAATAATGAAGCGGAGTACGAAGCATGCATCATGGGTCTAGAAGAGGCAATTGATTTGAGAATCAAGAACCTAAACGTATATGGTGACTCGACGCTTGTGATCAACCAGATTAAAGGGGAGTTGGAGACTCGTCAATCGAATTTGGTGTCGTACATGAACTACGCCAGAAGGCTGCTTCCGTTCTTTGATCGAGTGGAACTCCATCATGTGCCCAGAGCAGAAAATCAGATGGCTGATGCCTTAGCCACGTTGGCTTCGATGTATAAAGTCAATTTTTGGAATGAGGCTCCGAGAATTGTCCTTTCTCGTCTTGATAGACCTGCATTTGTCTTTGTGATCGAGGAAGCCGCCGACGGCAAGCCATGGTTCCATGACATCCAGACTTTCCTTATGACTAAGGAGTATCCTGCGGGTGCGTCAACCCAGGATAAGAAGACTCTGAGGAGGCTGTCTGGAAATTTTTATCTCAATCCTGATGGAGTTTTGTACAAAAGAAACCATGATCTCGTGCTACTCAGATGTGTAGATGAGAAAGAGGCGAGTATGCTCATGGAAGAAGTCCATGAAGGCACATTTGGTACGCACGCCGGCGGGCATGCTATGACGAGAAAGATCCTGAGAGCAGGATACTACTGGCTGATGATGGAGTCTGATTGCTTCAAATTCGCGAAGAGATGTCATAAATGCCAGATTTATGCTGATAAAGTTCATGTGCCGCCGTGCCCGTTAAATGTCATGTCCTCCCCGTGGCCGTTCTCCATGTGGGGCATCGACATGATAGGCAAGATCGAGCCCACTGCATCTAACGGTCATCGCTTCATTCTAGTAGCTATCGACTACTTCACCAAGTGGGTGGAGGCAGCCTCATATGCTAATGTGACCAAGCAGGTGGTGGCTAAATTCATAAAGAGGGACATCATTTGTCGTTACGGAGTTCTCGAACGGATCATTACTGATAATGGTTCGAATCTGAATAACAAGATGATGAAGGAGATGTGCCAGAGTTTCAAGATTGAACACCACAACTCGTATCCTTACCGGCCGAAGATGAATGGCGTCGTTGAAGCGGCCAATAAGAACATAAAGAAGATTGTTCAAAAGATGGTTGTGACCTACAAAGATTGGCACGAGATACTGCCATTTGTATTGCACGGTTATCGTACAACGGTACGTACGTCAATCGGGGCAACCCCTTTCTCCTTAGTGTACGGTATGGAGGTTGTCCTACCGTTAGAAGTGTAGATCCCTTCTTTACGAGTTTTGGTTGATGTGAAACTCGATAAGGCAGAATGGATTACGAACCGACTGAACCAACTCAGCCTGATGGACAAGAAGAGGTCGGCATCGATTGCACATGGTCGTTTATACTAAAGCCGAATGAAGAAAGCTTATGATAAGAAGGTGCGTCCTAGAAGCTTTCAGACGGGTGATCTCGTCTTGAAGAAGATTCTTCCTCCACACTCCGATCACCGGGGCAAGTGGACTCCCAATTATGAAGGTCCATACGTCATCAGCAAGGTCTTCTCGAGAGGAGCTTTGTTGTTATCCACGATGGATGGTGAAGATTTTGCATCCCTGGTGAACGCGGACGCAGTTAAAAAATACTTTGCTTGAAAGCGACCCGCTGGACAGTAAAAAGAGAGTCCAGGCAAAAATGGGGCATCCCGGCGAACCATAAAAAAGGAAAAAGGTTCGGGCAAAAATTAGGGATATAAATTGAAAAAATGTACACCCGCAAAGTCGAAAACCAAGATGGGCAACTTTGGCAAAAAAGGGTATCCCGGTGAACTGAAAACCCGCAAAGGGCGGTTCACGCAAAATTTAGGGATTTGAAAAAGCAAATGACTGCGTTCCGCGTGTGGACTTTCTTTGTTTAGTGGTTTGGGAGACCTGAGGGCCGTTTATCTGAATCAATCTCTTTTGAAGCTGAAGCGTCGGAGAAGTATCGAAGTCGAGTGGGTCATAGAGGGATCAACTCATGGTGTTCGTCTACGCCTCATTGCCGACATTTGTATATACTGATGTATATTTATGTTTTATTTTTGCGCAGCTTCCTCATTCCAAGAGCTTGCATCTGTTGTAAAACATTTTTAACCATTCAGGGGTTCGTTATCAATAAAATGTATACTATTCAGCAATTATGTTTGTCTGTTTAGAATTTATCTGTTTTGTTTGCGAAAAAGAACGCCAATGTTTTTGATAAAATGCACATACATAAACTTACTGGCCTAGGCCACTGATTGTTGAAACAATGAGTTACTCAAACATTGTCACAAGATGATAACCTTGATAGGTCCTTTGAGAAGGGCAATCTTGTCTGTTTGTTTGTGTTGTTACAGGTGTAGCGTGTATCAGACAGTGCGCCGTGCGCATCCCCAAGCAGGATGATTCCTCCTTCTCCGGCAAAGTTCAGCAGCCTCTCCCCGCAGAGTCCGAACATGAGATCGTAAGCATTGATATGTTTTTCCCCAGGCAGAGAAGATTCTCTCCCCAATCAGATGCATCCTGAAGGAACGTCATCTCCTCAGCTGAGTCATTCACTGAAGTGTGCAGCAATTGATGGTTCAAGACTGAAGTCTCCAGCGGAATTAAGTTTCCCCGCAGAGTCGTACTCTCCCCGAAGCAGGATGATTTCTTCTTCCTCAGCCGAGTTTGCAGATCCCCAAGAGAGCCGAGTCCTTGGAAGCCGTGCAGGACCATGATTGGTTTTCCCCAGTAGAGTGTTGAATAGCTGATGCTGTGTTGCCCCGTCGGAGCCGTTGTCTCCAGGGAAGTAGCCGTGAAGGCCGTGCAGTTTATTCTCGCGATTGACATCGTTTCCCTCAGCAGGGTCAGGTTCTCGTAGAGCTTTGTCCCCCGCAGCAGTCAACTGAAGTTTGTTTCCATGCGAAGTCCAGTTGAGATCGGTGCGACCTCTTTCCCCTCAGCAGGATGATTCCTTCCCCACCAGAGTGGTTCTTTCTCCTTGACAGGAGGCTCCTCCCTTCAGCATTTATTTTGCTGATGGGCCATAGCATGTGCATGATTGCATAGCATTTATCATAAACGCATAGCATTTCCACCGTGTGGAGCATTGCGCCATTGCCGAAGCATATGTATAATAAGCATGATCTAGGTTGTTACCGTTCTTATTTTGCAGGTGTGCCGCCGCAGAATTGATTGCTCAAGATGATTCTTGAATTCTCCCCCAATGGAGCCGTTTGCTCAAGATGATTCTTGAAGTCCCAGCGAAGTCTTCGGCTCAAGATGATTCTTGAATTCCCCAGCAAGGTCGTTTGCTTAAGACGATTCTTAAAATTCCCAGTGCAGTCGCCAGAGTTGGCCGCTCAAGTTGATGCTTAGAGTCCCCATCAGAGTGTTTGCTCAAGATGATTCCTGAAATCTCCAGCAGAGTTATCGGTTCAGGATGATTCTTGAAGTCCCCGGCGGAGTTATTTGGCCAAGATGATTCTTGAAGTCCTCAGCAGAGTTGATTCATCCAGAATGATTCCTGGATCCCCGAAGCAGAGTTACTTGATAGTTCTCCAGAATCCCCCAGCGGAGATGCGTCATCCCCAGCAGGTTTCTGAACAGCGAAGTTGAAACTTCCCCTGAAAACTTGATGATTGAAGTCCAACTGTGTTAACGAAGCAGTTCTCTCAGCTGATGCGGGGTGCCTGATGGCAGAAGTTTGGATATCCCCAATTGGTTCATGATTGACCAAGAATTCTGTTCCCGACTTACTGATGAAGTCTGGCTGATGCCCGAAAGTTTTCTTTGAATTCCCGACGGCATGACTAACCTGATTGTTGACCTGATGAGTCCCGAGGAATCTTGATGCCTGACGGCATGATCGACCATGTATTACTGGTTACCGTGTGACCAATTCTCCAGCTAGTTGTCGTGCAGCTAATATTTCAGTGTTCGAAGATTTGTTCCCGTCAGAGTACCGTGTACTTGTGCAGTTGGCAAATTTTCGGGTTTGTTGGTATTCAACCGTCTTTTACCTTGATTGGTTGAGGGCCGTTTGCTCCTCACCCAGTCAGGTTCAAGCCATTTGAATAGGGCAGCTGTTGCACCCCAAAATTTGACCAACATTTATTTACCTAGCTTGTGGTTCATCTCATTCACATTAGCATTATCATTTGCATTTCATTGACATGTATGCAGTAGATCAAGAGGTATGATTACCAATCAAGAGCTATGAAGCTAGCCAAGAAGGTTATTCAAGTTTTCAAGGGTTGATATCTTTTCCAGAGAAGTTAAGAGATCCTTAGAGAGATTGGTTGAAACCAAGGTTGTGTGCCTCCTAACTTGAGAGTTATGGGAGCTCCTCAGATGATTCTGAAGCTATGAGGATGGACTGAAGCCTTGAGAGAGCTTATGAGATGTCTTGAAAGTCATCATGAAGCCTTGAGAGAGATTATGAGATGTCTTGAAAGTCATCATGAAGCCTAGAGAGGTCATTGTGCAAGAATAAGAAGCCTCAGCCATGAGTGGTATAATTAGGGTTTGATTGGGTCAACCCTAGGTCAACTGATGATTTGGAGAGGGTTGAGACCTAATCCAAGATCCATGTGATCATGGATTGATGCATTGAGATTGCTATAAGGATGATTCCAAGGTCAACTCATCATGATTGAAGAGTTTGAGAAGTTTCAAGTTAGGGTTTTCTAAGGCTTGACAGTGTAAAATCCCCTAGTTTGACCCCTATCTTCAAGGCAGTTTAGCTCAAGATGTGATTGTCATCTCATCTTACCCCCAACATGAATGTTGTAGAGCTTGCTCTTAGCTTTAATTTTAGTACTAGAAGTCATTGATAGGATTTTTAGAGCTCAAGTTATGACTTTGACAGTTACAGGTCATCTGAGGTATGTGAATCTGGGGTCTTGAAAGTCACCCAACTTGCATCCAACTTTTGCCCAAGAAGGATGATTCCTATGAACTTTTGGTAAAAATGAATGTTGTTCCTTACCTTATTAGCTTTCTAGAGAGTACTAGAAGTCCTTGATAGGATTTGTAGAACTCAAGTTATGGCTTTAACAAGTCAGGGGCATTTTGGTTATTTGGAGATTAATAGGTCATTTCAAGCATAAGGCCATAACTCTATTTCAAGCTTCAAATGGAAAAATCTTCAACATCAAACTTTCTTAAAATGATGTTTTAAGGCTATTAGGAGGTCATGAGATGTTGAAAAAGCTTGTAGCTCAAAATGGTAAAACTGACCTAAAATGGAGGCATAAGTTAAATAAGTCAAAGTTGGAAATTGAAATTTCCAAGCTACACATCCAAACCATGGCATGTAATAGGCCATTTTGACTCTAAAAAGCATTTAGAAACAATGGTTCAGCCACATTTTTGAGTTGAGGTTTAGATCATGGACTTGCTTTGGAAAATGGTTGCTTGCATATTAAGGTACAAATGCAAAACACAAGGAAACTCAATACACAAGCTAGCTAAGTATCCTAACATGTCATGTATCTCATCTAAGGAGATTTTCAAGGAGATACAAGTTGCTGCAAGAGGTATAGCATGAGATGGTACATGAGATGGTACATGAGATGGATTGAAATCAAAAACTCATGGCATGAGAATCTCAAATTCTCATTGGATGATTCCAGAAGGTTCTAGATGGTTTAGAATCATCCTATATATGATTAGAACTTGCTCAGATGCAAGGTTGGGAGAGATTAGAGAGGAGAGTGAGATAGCCATTTCAATTTCTTCCATTTGCAAGTTGAAATCAATTTCTACATTCCTCACCATTTCCATTGATTCTTTCATCCTAACACCTTCCATTGATCATACTAAATGTGTGATACCAAATTGAGGGCAAGATCATGAAGAATTGAAGAGTTGGCATTTGGATTTTGGGAGCTGCAAGTCACTATCGAGTTTGGAGATTCAGGCTTCTTTGATAAAATCTTTTGCAAACAGAAGCTTTAACATCAATCAAGGAGTGATTTTGAAGAGTTTGAGAGGTTGAACTGAAGATTTAACCTATCCGATATTCAAGATTTGACAGGTTTGCAACTTTTCTTCTACACCTTAATTTAAGCATAATTAGTTAGAATTGTTAGGTTAGAATGGTTAGAGACAAGTAGGAGATGGATTCTGGAAAGTTTGAAGGCATTTGATGAAGTTTGAGTTAGTGACACCATTTTTGTTTTGATCAAGAACACGATGTATAGTGTGCTATAACATGAGTTTAATAGCAAGATTTAACTAGTGTGAGGTGGTGATCATTCTGAGGTAATCAATTTCAAGAATAGTCAGAATTGAAGTTTGAGCATATCTTTGATCTTGGATCGGGTTTAGAGATTGAGGATGTTTCTTTGAATTCTAAGGCCATGGTTGTATTCAGGGTTGAATTTAGAGCAGATTAGGTTTTGAATCATGGCTTTTGGTTGAGTTTGGATGGAATCCGAGCTAGGTATTCGAAGCTCTGTTCATGGAGCTTTCCCTCCATTTCCATGGCTGGAGGAAGAAGATAACGTTTTAGCCGTTGGATGAGGCAATGACTTGTTGACTCTATCTTGATCCCACGGCCACGATGTAATTTCCGATTGAAGAGAAGTCTGAAGACAACCAAAACTCAGCGTACCACTTAAAGTGAGGTTTGGGCTTTAGTTGAGATTGATTATCCACACCCCAAGTCTTGGCCATTAAGAATTTGAACTATATTTCTTTACTAAATGCACCGAGTATTTTTCTTTTTCTTTATATTTTTTGAGTGGTTTTCTGATTAAATAATTGGGCCTAGCGCTTTGCTTTACGTACCCCCCATTCAGGGCCCATCTGGATAATGAACTGTATGGCATTGCTATCTGCACCAATGTTTTCACATTTTATTTTCTTTTTCTCCATTTTTCTTTAATCTTTGAAAAATCATATTAAATAGAAAATTAATGATTTTTGCATGGGGATTTTTTCTCCTATTTCATGTTAATGTCTAGAAAATTATAAAATCAAAATATTTGCATTTCATGCGTTTTTAATATTTTTTTGTGTATTTTATCTTTTAATAGCATTTTAATTCCTTTTATGTTGATGCATTGATTTGTAGAATTTTGTTTAGCTAGTTCCCTTCATATTTTTAGGCCATTCTTTTTAGGACAGTTAGATTAGGACTTTAGCTCCCCTCTGGATTAATTTTTGATTAGTTTTGATTAGATGACTTTAGGTTGTATAGATTTAGGTCAATCCTTAACATAGGTCCACAATAACACTAGAATTTTAGGTTTCTAGGTCAAGTTAGATGTTGGGACATATAGGGTATTAAGGGTAGTCATATAGGATCCCCTAGAAATTATATTAGATTTTAATATAATAGTATCCTATTTTTAATTGATTTTTGTAGTTGATTGTTGTTTGTGTTGCCCTTGTGGGCTTGTATTTTGTTTTGCCTTGCTTGTGGGTTTTTGCTTGGCTTGGTGGGCTTGGTCTTGCTTTGTGGAGCATGGAGGAGCATAGTAGAAGACTTGAAGATTGAAGAAGGAGCTTGAGAGGTTGAAGACTTGTTTGTTTTGTTGTTGTTTTAGGTTAGGAATTAAGAAGAGCCTAGACTTAGTTAATTGCTTTCTTAAACATGGATGGTATCTTTCACCTCCATTCTTCCCATGATTCAAGGTCCTTCTATGGTGTTCACCTCCCTCCTTTGGAGGGATAAGTGATTGTACCTAGGAAGTAGAACTTTTGAGGGAACCATTCTTTTGATGTTGAACCCTTATAGGCCACCTTTGGTGGTCAATAAGCAGTTTAATACCCTAGCTTATCCAGTTAAGTGATTTCTTCTGGTTTGAGTGTCTTGAGAGAGGTTGGGCTTGAGTTTGAAGATGAAGACTTCATTGAAGAGTATGGAAGAGGATGATTCCCTGAGCACTGCCATTGTAGCTGAAGCTTGAAGAGCATGAAGAGCAAGTTGATACTTGAAGACCCAATGAAGATCCAGTAGAGACTGAATGAAGAGCTGAGGCTTGAGAAAGAACTGAAGGATGAAGTTGACATTTCCAGATGATTGAGGACTACTCTGAGAAGCTGAGGCTTGTGGAAGAGAAGACCAAGTTGAGACTGGTAAAGCAAAGAAAGCTTGGAAGCTTGTAGATGAAGAGGATTCAATTGAGATTGACTGTGAAGCTGAGGCTTGAAGACCAAAGGAATCAAGTTGATACTTGTGGTTAAGGGTGAAGCTTGAAGGTGGAACTGAGTAAGGAAAGCTGAAGCTTGGAGAAGAAGAATAAGTTGAAACTTATGTGGAAGGGTTGAAACCTGGGGAAGCAAATTGATATTTGTCAAGAGTGATGAAGTCTGAAGACTGAGTTGCTGTCAGAAGAGCTGAGCTTGGGTGGAGAGAGGAGTTGATATACTTTCTTCTTTGTTTCTCCTCTGTATTGATGTGCCTTGTTTGACTTGCTTGATGCATTAGAATAAGTCCATATCTAGACTAGCTTTAATCTAGGAGCATGATTTCACTAGAGGTTGAGTTGCTCCCTCTGCTTGTATTGTTACTGTATGGCTTGCTTGCGGGTATTTCGGTAGAGCCCTGCTCCTTGCCCATGTGGTTTGTTTTGCTTGATAGCATGATGTTATTTCTTCTGTATGATTGCAGTTACTGTTTTTGCTTGATAGCATGTTTTATTTTCCTCAGTATGATTACTGTATTCATTCTGGCTTGAGGTTGAGATGAGCTTGTGGAGGCTGCTGCCCCACACACATTTCCTCCCTCACTTGCATTGCATGCATTTTACAGTCGTTTACTGTATATCTGTGTACTATTCAAGCTGATGCTTTGTCTGTTTTTGTATAATTGACATGATCCCTTAGGACTCTCACTCCCTTTGATAAGGAAGTGATGATAGAACTTTAGGTTGAAACCTATGCATGATAACTTCTAGGAGTTCCTTGTTTCAAACCTCAACCATAGGATGAATCCTTGGCATGACAACAGTAGGACTTGCTAGTTTCCCCCTAGATGAGCCTGTTCTCTTCTCATCTCAAAACAGCTTAAGATACAGTAATCATGAATGATTTCTTTCGTACGTTACGAGCCTTAAGCTATCTGAGAAAGGATTGTTGGAGAGTTTCTTTTCAACAGTCTAGATGTTTAGTATGGTACCCTTTGGGTGACATGCGGCGCATTCACTCTCAGATCATAGTCTTTAGTGCGGTTGAAATTGCAAACACAATAAAAACACTTCTTTCGTAAAAGACAGAAAACAAACTTCAAACCTTTTTGCCCCGTGGGCCCATAATTCAAAGGAAAACTTTTCTGAAGAAAAGAGTGTCGTTAAACTTCAGCGCCACCGCAAACAGGCTTTGTCCCTAACTGCTGGAACTGTTGTTTAACCCTACTCAATAAAACAGATGAATCTGAATCTCATAAGCCGTAGTGTCCTGAACTACGTAAGCTCTGATCTCTCATGCCTGTGAGAGTACGTAGGCACAATACTGATGTATTGGCGAGCCACCTTCCCCGCAACCCGTCGTAGGCCGAACTACGTTGACTCTGATTTCTCATTCTCTGATGAGAATACGTAGGTATAAAGCGCGATGCTTTGCCGAGTCATTTTCTTTTCTCTTCAGACCAACCTTGATAGGTAGATAGATAAAACCAACTCGTCCAGTAAACACAACAAGCGTGGATCCCGTCGAGTACGGCGGACGTGAGGGGTGCTAATACCTTCCCCTTGCGTAACCGACTCCCGAACCCCAGACAATGGTTGCGATGACCTTGTCTTATACCCTTTTCGTCAGGTTTTTCCGATCGTTTCCTTTCCCGTTCCGAGGGATAAATAACGAAAGGTGGCGACTCTTCTGTTGTGCCGGCACCTTATTTTCGCAGAAGCGACAGGCATGTACCAAGATGTTATGATCCAAATACATGAGTTCAAAACCAAAACCAATTTGCACATGTTTGAAATATAGCAAGGATGAATCCAACATAAAAAAATGCTCAACAAGTATCTAGGCCATAAAATGGTATGTGAGTTGAAAGCAATGCACATGGTTTGAAAATTGCAACACTACAACCAATGTGCCAAAACAAATCTTGGTAGACATGAAGATGTAAGCATTAGCATGACAATGTTTAAATTACCACAGGTTACCACCTGTTCTGATCAACAATTGCAATCATGTTATCAAACAGGAAAATCAACAAACTTGGCTATGGTTGAAAATGAAGATGCAGCAGCAAGATAGTAGTTAGGCAGCTATGACAGTTTTACTATAGATCTCATCATGGTAATGCTAAACAACAATCAATCAGTCTCATGCACATAACAAAATTGGTACCATATGACAGTCACACTGTGGCAGATTTTAAGGTGGTTTTGTGGTATAGCATGTGAAAACAGTTTTGATAACATAGAGCCAAGTTTCAATATGACAATATCTAAGAAAAAGACAGTTCAAAACCTAGGTCAAGAAGTTCCAAACAGAAATTGAATCCAAATTCTAATCCTATTGTTAGCTTGGAAAAAGTGAATCTTGATCATCCCAAAAACCTGCTAGCACCAAATTCTAAAACAATAGTGAACTACCAATTCTAAATGCCTCAAGTAAAATAGGGCAGATGAAATCAAACACAGGTAGCCTATCAGTAGGCTTGAGAATAATCCAACAAAAAACCAAACACATCCTCCTGTTGACAGCCTTGACCATGTGCAAACAGGTTGGTCAGAAAATCAAAATACCCCCCAGGTCATGTTTCAACAGTATGCATAGTGAATGCTAGCCATAACCAACATTCTTTCAAAAATGATAAAACAGAAGCCTTGTTAAGAACAGGTAGCAGACATTTTTTTTGTTGCAATACAATGCAAGCATACATTAGTGTGCAGTCTCCATGACAGTTGAAAAGGATCAAAAGTGAGTGAAACCCCCAATTGAGCAAACTTAACTTAAAAGCAATAAAGCCATAATCTTAAAATTGAATCCACACTCAAGACTGCTCAAAGCACACATGGGATCATAAGTCAAGAAAGAATCAAACAAAATCAACACATTAAGTCAAACACATGTCCAAGATTTGTTTTACAACAGGCCTTGGTCATGAGAAACAAATTTGGCAATCAATCTAAAAAACAGTTTTTGACAGAAAAAAGCAAGTTCAATCTTAGAGTGGGATGTGGATGAAAAGGTGGCCTTCAAGTTATCTAACAAACTGCCCTAATCACACATGGTAGATAATTACTGCTGGACAAGTTGGATTATGAGAGACAATCCCATTTCAAAATGAATCTGACAGTAAGATTGTCATTTACCAAGTTCAATCAACCCAAAATAACCAAAACCTACATGATTGGGGCAACTATCATTTTAAAGGTTTAGCAAGAGGAACAGGTCCTGACAGCAATGAGAACTTGGACAACAAAAATTGTAGTGAGCCAAATGTTATTCACCAAGTCAATGATATTTGGAATTAGGTTTCACCATGAATTTAGTTAGACACAAATAAACAGGCTAAACTGGTTCAGAATGCAAACAGTTTTTTTAATTGTAATTGAACAATCTGTGGTGAAGGTTTTAACAGCACTGAACCAAAGCTCAACATCCAATGGTCATCAAAATCTGGCCTAAATTCAAACAAGCAAAATCTGAGACCCTCAAACTACACTCTTAATGGCTGAAAGGTCCACCAACCACCAGACCAAAAACTGACCCAACCCTGTCCCAGACCAACATTCTTAGGCACTGAATATAAACCAAACATCCAACATAGGGACTCAGCCTTGATAACAGCTAAAACTAATCATCTCTCCTAATGCACCAACAATAACCTGATAGGATCTCAACCTGAACCTCCCCCCAAACTGCCCTCAAGGTTGTAACAGAAGTGAAGCATACAAAAACTAAAGAACCTCACACAGCCCCTCACCCAACCTATAGCTCTCTTGATAACAACATAGGCAAGCACAAACAGTGTAACACAAAACTCATGACTATGGTATAGCAAATGTAGCATCTATCACCACACAAGCCAACTAGATTCAAACATGACCTAGGGGCAGGGGGATCTCATGAAGCAACTTACAATTTATCCACATATCTCACTAAGGAGCTAGGTCTAACAAGCCTAGGGCAAGCATATCATTATTTCAAAGTTGGATCCTAAATCTACCACATGGACAAAACCTTCACAAACAAGTTAAGTAATAGTACCTAAGCATGAACTTGTAAGACAATAACCACATATCATTTACAAATGACAAAATATTAACAAAACAAACATCACAATCATGGAAACTAGAGTTCTTGACAAAGAACCTCAATGGGGCAGCCATGGTATGTTTTCACAAAAATCACCACAAAATGACAATACATGACAATGTATGATTAACAGATAGTTGGAATGTCACATACCTCTTGTTGACCAGCCTTGAGCAAGCTAAAAAGCCTAGAAACCCAGAGATATTCCTTCCTTTGCAAAGAGATGAAGCTTGCTTCCTCTTGAAGCAACAAAACCAACTTCAAGACAGTTGGAGTTAGGTGATTCCCAGTTGATTTTCAATGCTCTGGATAGTTGTAATGTGACATATGTGAGGTTTATGGATGATTAAAACAGCAAGAATAGGTCTAGACAAGGATTTGGCAAGTTTTGAGTATAGTGGTCAAACTTTCTTGGTGTGAAAGTTGACTTTTTGAAAATGGTATTTTTGAGAGGTTTGAAAGCATGAACACCTTCTACACAATATTTATGGATTGTGCAAATGTGTTTTTGGTGAGTTTGGATGTGTGGAAATGATTTTAGAAGGCACTTTGCTCTAAGGCAAATTTGGTCTTTTTAGGGAGCTTCCTTCATTTGTAAGAAAAAGCAAGATTGAATGAGAGCAAGTGGTTTTCTCTAGGATGTAGAGTGCTCTGGTGTGTATAAACTCATAGAAGAGGCCTCTATTTATAGCCAAACAAAAGTGAGGGCAGCCTTGGTCTTTACCACTTTTGGCGGAGTTTCATGACATTTTCAAATGAATCTTACCAAATCTTCTCCTATCAGCTCCATAGTTCAAAGGAGATCAGAAAACTCAAGTGGAGATGGACCTGAGTGACTGAGATGATCTATGGAGGTAGGGTGAGCCAGCTGCACAGTCTT